>JAMZAV010007900.1:0-44999 GCA_024449915.1 Sweltsa coloradensis | reverse complement strand
TAAATGTTTCAATGGAGAATATAGAATAACAGTGTTTTTTGCAATACTAAAGGCGACTAATTACCATCTGACCAAAAGAGGATTTAAGAAGAGTCGCCGAGGCTGGTGCGGAGACAAGTTTAAGCGCTCAGCTCTATGTTTTTTCCGGGCAAATGGTTAATAGCATTGGCATCATATTTCGGAGGAACTTAAATAAATAATCGATCTTTGAAATCCTGTATAAGTATTCTTAAATTAATTCATTGATTTTGAATTTTAAAAATTGTGAAATCTCTTTAATTTATTAAATTTTTGTGAACTTCGGGAATTTATTCCAAGTACAGATTATTTAACACAATTTTGCATACTGGATATAAAAGTTTAAATCAATGTGAACGCACAGGTTAATCTGGTTTTAGGCCTATATCAACAGTTTGATGGGAATTTCCAAAATTGAAATCCATGTTATAGATTTCCCATTTTTCCCATTTTGGACTTATCTTGCAATGGACCTTTTTGGCTATTTTTTTGCAATCAAGTGTGGATATCAATATGAAAGTACTTCATTAACATGCATGCAAAATATGTTAATGATATTACCAACCATTCAGCAGAAATCATCAATAACCTGACTACACGCATTTTAGTTGAGCCAAGCTCAGCAACCCGTCTTAAGTACTAGATACAAAGTTGGTTAGTGATGCTTTAAAACGCACAAATTTTCACCAAAATGACCTTGAAGGAGAAAACTTTTCCGGGGGGTAAGCCCCTGGAACCCCACACTTAGCCTTCGGTACATCTACGAGTTAATTGGTTGAACTCCCCTTTATGAATTCCTGGATATGCCACTGGGGGGGGGGGGGACATTTGATTGTAATTTTGTAGCTTAACGTCTGTATTGTTACAATATTGCTATTCAAGACTATGAGTAGAGCCTTGTGCAGGCTGTAGATATGAAGTTTTTGAGAAGCATCGTAGGTAAGACTAGATGGGGTCGATACGGAATGAGGATATCCGAGATCAAGTAGGTGTGAGAAATTTAATGGAGCGAATTGGAGAATGAAGATTACTAAAGTGGTTCGGACCATAAATGTCAAGAGTATGGAAGGAGCGAGATTGTCGGGAAGGAACGATGATTGGAATTGGGATATTCCAGGTGGGGGAAACCAAAGGCAGACCGCGACAAACGATGGGGAGAATACTTAGTAAAGGGACGAGAAAAGAAGAAGATGAGAAGAGGCCTGTCTTCAATGCGATCCCAACGCAGAGTTAGGACGTCAGCAACAGATACTGACGCAGTTGTCGGTGATAACACTAGGCCACCGGTGAAGGCATTATCACCAAAAAACCTAAGGGGTGTGCAAATATTTGAAATTCTTAAAAGTACCGTATCCGGATTCCGAAATAGTAGCGCGATGTTTTTATCCCCAAAATATCAATCAAACACAGCAATCACGCTATTGCGCGCTCATGACATTTGAAAGAGAGTCGGACCCCGCAAGCCAAAACTCCCGGGTATCGGGCTTCTGCGCATCGCCCAGTTTTGGGTAAGAGCTCGCCAAAAAGAACTTTTTAAAAGGTAAGTTACGTTGGCACTTCATAGGATTATAGGTCGCGTGGTTTTTAAAGCAGTTGTAATTCGGGAGCTATATGAACAGGTTCATCATATTCTGAGGTTACGCCTCCAACAATTACTGATATGCTATGTACTGTTTTTATCAAGGTATTTTCATATGGTATCAGCTAAATATGTTTGGAAATGTAGATGCTATGGTGGGTTTTTATCAAATGGTAGAGACTTGGTGGGTGTTTTATCATCTCTCTTAGCGTGAAATGAACTGTCCTTAAAAAAACTTAATTAAGAAGATCACAATAATTTGTAACTTTTTGTTTTGGAAGTTCCTGCTAACTAAAACATGGAACGCGTTCCTTAAAAAGTTCCCGAAAAAAGAAAAAGTTTTTCCGATTTTCCGAGAAATCGTATTCTTAGATGACTACGAGTCATCCCTAAAGCGGACTGTTGTGTTCTGAACTGTGCGCCCTTGCGTTCTTGAGATTGTCGCGTGCTCCGTACACTGTTAAAAAACTAGTAGGGAAGTAGTCACTAAACATTGTTCAAAAAATCACAACATGTCTTTGTTGTAAGAATGAAACTGTAGAGCTAGTTTATCATTGTATTGTAAATGAAGAAATGTTTCTTGATGGTTGTTACATTTAAATCTTGTGTGCGTGTTTTTTCGTTTTTGTGATTTCTTCTTTTTTCTTGAAATATTCCGAAAAAAATTGAGAGGTCGATTTATATACGAGATCGTGCTATATTCGGTTTTGCTTTGCCAATAGGGGCAAAATACGGTATGCGCTCTACAAAAGTATATATTCGTTATAATTATACAAAACTCAAAATCACCTAGTAGTTCCAATTTCATATTTGGTTCTTCAATTTTTTAAACTTTGGAAAGGCCCCCCTCCTAGACTAAGGGTAGATCAGGGCCTACATGCAATGAATTAGGGCTCTTGCCACATAGCCATTAAATAAAACTTGATGAAAATTACTAAATATTGAATTTTATGTGTTAGGCTACAACATGAAATCTGCACTGTTTTGGCAATTAGTCAATAATTCACCTTTTTTTGTGTGTAATATTCGATATATTCCTATTCTAACTGAAAAATTCATCTATTCACACACCCCTAAAAAAAATATGCCATGCTGGATTGTGAAAACCAGTATCCTTAGTGTCATATGCTTTTGGACCTGCCCGGAGCTCAATCGTGTGAGAAGCCATTGCAGATACAAGAATACTGTTGGAAAATGAGTGATGAATCGTGGGAGATGTGGCTAAATTCAAGTGCCTAGAGGATAAAAAAGAATTAAGGAAAGGAAGATAACGAAAGAAAGTCAAGCCAAGACGAGCTCTAGCAATCGAATAAATAGACGATAGTTTCACGTGCCTCGTGGAAAATTACCCACTCTACCCGAACGCAGTGGGATCGAACGCAAGATCTTTAATTTATCATTATTAGTATTATCTATTTCAAGGTGATATTTGTGAATAAATAAATAAATTCGTATTTAGAGTCCACCCACTCAAGTCATTTAAATGATTTTCAGTTCAACAACAACAACAACAACAACAACAACAAAACAAAAAAATTTATATTGTCCCAACTTATGCTCATACAATGCTAGAAATGGAAATAAAAAGGGGTCAGGAATCCGGGATGGCAGCTAGGAATGAGAAGCCTTTCGCGCGGAAGACAATCTAAAATCAGCGGCAGGCGAACTAATTTAGAAAATGACGGTTCTAAGAATGCGTTTAAAAAGGTTAATAGTGGGCCTGATGCAGTCCGAAATAATGTAGTTTTTGTAGGAAAAAGAAATAGAAAACCATCAAAAACGATTCAAACACTATGACTATATTGAAGAGTTCTGGGGTGTGGTGGGGGGCAAGATCCCCCTCCAGATAAAGCTATTTGACTTTGGCGTGTGTGTGGTTGTGTATGGAGTGTCGTGATGGAAATTGCAGGGTGCATTGTTTATCCAGATTAAAACTTGTCTTTTAGTACTGTACCAACGACAAAATATCTGTTGGGAAGTGTATATTCAAAAACCTTAAACTAATACAAAAACCATATTTTACAATCACTGATCATGTCACAAAAGCCATTTCCAAAGTCAATATCACCTAGTAATTCTTATTCCCTTGTTTTATTAAAGCTGACTTGGCCTCGCCTTTTCTGGGAGCCCACAAAACAATTACCAGCTCCACTCGGGAGGAAATGTTAATCCCATACATAACAATAAAACTGGTAAAAATACAGCCAAACGTACACACTCCAAAAGAAATGATGATCTAAAAAAAAAAAAAAGGCGGCCAAGCTCATCTACCTTTCCAACATTGGGCGCATTCTTAAGTCATAAACGTACGCTGTCCCGTAACAACATCTTGAAAGCTTGGGCAAAAGTAGGAATTTGCAACTATAATTTAAACGTAATAGTTTCATCCTAAATACTTTTTTTTTCTAAATTGAAATTTTAATGTACATGGTCATGGCAAATGTCTATTTTGCCAGCTTTTTCAAGGAGTTTTGTGTGTATGGGTTACGGGGACACTGGCAGTGTTATGAAGTAAGATCATGAGGGGCACTAAAGGTGGAGTAAGGGGAGATGATGCTGGCCCTTTGTTTTTAGAATCTCAGTTCTTTTGAGTGTGATAAACGTGATGGCTTTATTTTTTACATAACGTTGTGGTTATGGGTGGGATCCTCATTAACTTTTTCAAAGTTACCCGTATTGACAAATTAATTGTTTTGGTGTTTAAAATATAATAAGTTATATCCCAAGAGTTAGATTTAATGATTTATCGGTTGCATTAGCAATTAAAATAACCAAGGCGTCGGTTTTTTTTTTTTTTTTCCCTACGGGCCCCCCTGAGTGCATACGGGAACGCAGCTTACATCCGCTCCCCGGCCAACATGGGTGGAAGAGAGAAGGGGGGGTGGGGATTTTCAATAGTGGCTCTGGGGTGGGGGGGGTCGGGTCCGTGGGATATCGGAGGGGGAGGGGGGGGGGTTTTCGTGGGTGGGGGGGGGTTCGGGGGGAGTGGGGGGGGGGGGGGGGGTTGGCTGTGGTGGGGGGTCGTTTGTCGGTTTGGGTGGGCTCGGCTGGGGGTCCAGGGGGGGGGGGGGGGGGGGTTGGGGGTGGGGGGGGTTGGGGGTGTGAGGGGAAGGATGCGAGGGGCGGAGGTGGGGGGAGTTTGGGTTGTGGTTTGGGGTTTTCGGTTTTGTCATATGGTGCCGTCTTTTGGGGGGGGGGGGGGGGGGGGCGGGGAGGGGTGGGGGCGGGGGGAGTGGGGTGGGCTTCGGGTGGGGAGGGGTTGGGGTGGGGGTGTCGAGTTGTGGGGGTTGTGGCGGATGGGGGGGGTGGGACTGTTTTGGTTGGGAGTGGGTGGTTTTTTTTTCCGTATTTGTGTCTGTTATTGGTTAGAGGGGCTTAGGTTAGTTTGTTGTTTGTAGGTTAGAGAGCCGTTTTGTTAGGTTTTTTCTGGTTTTGGGGTTTCCCTTGGGTGTTGGGAAGTGGTTGGGGGTGAGGGGGGGAGGGAGAGTTGGTCTTCGGTTCGGTTGTTTCCGTGGTCTTTAGGGCACCGGGTGTGCTGGTTGGGGTTTCTGGGTTTCTTCCATCCAGTTGGTATAGGAGTAGTAGCCCTTCTTATCCCAGTCCCCTACTATGTAAGAGGAGAGACGTTGATAAAGGACTGATGGTGTGGAATAGAAATATAAAAAAAAAAAAAAACAAAAACAATTTATCTCCAGTCAATGATTGATCGTTTAAGCGATGGAAAAATTGACGGTGTGGTGGGTTGTTGGTGAATGTCTTGGCTGTGAAAATTAAACGGTAAACTTTATTTCTAAGTTGATAAGTTTGTGATATCTCCCTCCCCAGATTATTTTTGATAAAACGTGGGGGAAATCATTATGTTTAGTTGAGAATTAAGCATCAGCAGGTTAAGTTATGCCTAATACCATTTGTGATATTATTTACATCTTTGGTTTTTTTTCTGACCAATAAGAACATATTGAATTTTTGATACCAGGATAAATATTATATGCATGTTAGATTTGGCAGCTTTTATACATGCTCTTAGGTAAGAATTATCATTAAAGGTGGCATATTCGGGAAAGTTCCCGCCATACCTTTTGACGGGCCTGACATTATTTTACTAAAATATGAAACATACTGAATAGACGATTTTCAAAAATCACACCAAGCGCTCTCTATTATACGAGCGCCAAGCATGAACGGTTGAGAAAGAGTATTGACTCGCAAAAGCATAGCCCAATAGGCCTCATGCTCGGCGAGGTATTGTGTTGGAGTAGGTAGCTCCCTATTGCGTTATCCACCACAGCATCACTAGTTCAGGCCACAATTCCCCAAAGCATGACATTTAGGCCGATTCCACCACAAATGAAATTTTTTAAAACTGAGTTGTTTAACTTAGCTTAGCCTATCTTTAAACTCAAGTTTAAACCATGACCCATTCCACCACATGTTTAGTCACCTCCACAGCTTAGCTAAGCGGAAGTTTATTTTGGTACGTGATGTCGTGATGGTTCTTCAAAAAATCACGTGATATTGTCTTATAGGTAGGAGGACCAAGATAAGCTAAGTACCATGTCAGGTCAAGCGAGAGCACGGACGCCAACCGTTGACAATTTACAACCAATGGGCATTGGTAGAGCCTACGTATTTGGTCATGTTATCGTGATTGTTATCACATAAATCAACATTTTATAAGCTTGTGAATAAAAGGATAGTTCGTCCTCACCCCAGGAACGGTCAGTATTTTAGCCGAAATAATGATTTTAAGGTATCTCGAATTTTTTGCACTTGTTGGTAATGGTTTCGTGTCCAAAGTTCCACTGTTTATAATGCCAACCTCGCCAGATGTGATGTCACTGTTTAAGGAGCATCAAACGTTCTTGATTTTATTTCGTACACTTAATAAAAATACTTTTTTTTCAGGATATATTGGGCAGGCCTTGGCTTTAAAATAGTGTGTTTTTCTCCGAAAGCAGTGTTAGTTTAGAGACCGTTTATTTTATTTACTTTCTGCCGATATGGGCCCATAGTGCAGGTGGACCAACAGTGCTGCGGAGTCCTCTCGGAGAGGACAGCTTATCTGGTTACACGTCGTTTATACAAGGTCAGCTGTTGAAAAAGAAGCACACTGACAACATAACCAATAAAAAAAATGAAAAACATTCGCGTGGAAACTAAACTACTCGGAGAGTGAGAAAACATCTTGCTGTTACAAGTTGTTTTGAAACAGTATAAAGACGTTAATAGAAAAATAAGAAAAACCGACAAACACACGGCCAACCAGTCAGATGATCAACGTCAGAACATTCATACTCATAGCTTGTCATATTATTTGAACGAATACGTACTGGCGGTAAGTCCCAGTAAGTATTTAAAACCTACCTGGGGTACGGGTTTAGTTTGAAACTCTCGAGTTTAGTTCCTGGATGGAACGCATTTACAAGTCTAACTGAGGTGTTTAAAAAATTTCAAATCAAGTTTAGACATTGGTGGAACGGGCCTTAGCATGTAAAGACTTTTTCCCATAACGCTTTGCAACGGAGAGGCCATAATGCCTTTGCCGAGAGCCGCATGTACAGTTAATTCTAAAATGGTATAATATTATAATTTACGGTTTTAGCGATGAAAATTTATTGTGTATATCATTAAACTTTCTGTTAGATGATTGGTAAAATGAGGTATTGAAAAGGTTGGAGAAGGTAGTGTGGGTGATAGGGGAAGGGTGATGGTTAGGTTAAGGCCTCAGCAGGGATACACAAATTTCTAGAGTACGGCAGGCCTACATTGAGAGAGGATATATGAAGGCAGATATGCAAAGAAATTGGCATTCATTTTTTGTCAGTCCGCAAACTTGGGACTTCGATTTCCGCTATATTTAGGCCTATATTATATTTCCCCCCAACAAAGATTAATGTGGAATAGTTCTTGGTGTATCTACAGAGGGTATGGTGCCTACTCTTCGCGCAAAAAGTGCAATTTTTTAACCCAGCAAGCACCACCAAACGAGGACCGGTGCTTGAATGATGAGGTTATAAGTAAATAAATAAAAATACAAAATTGTATTTAGGAGGTCTACCCACTCAGTTAGGGCCTATATAATGATTTCAGCTGGGGGACAGTAAAATCAAAGCGACTAGCTACCCTATAGGCCCCGACGCAATCGACGACCTCCAGCGAGCGTATAACAACAAAGATCGATTATTTTTAATAAAATAGCAATCAGTGGTTGTTTGGCCAGTGCGAACCACCCGCGAGATAAACGGCAGAGAGCTCACAAGGCCTGATCAAAACAAACTCTGAATTTATTATGTGCTTCGGTTTTGCTAGGCGGCTCCAAAGTTCACCGACTGACAAGCTATACAAAGAACACGTAATTGATGGGCTTGGTCCAAATCGGAAGTTAAAAACCACTTCTGGACGTTAGGCAAGATTCGAAACCGACCTCTGCATGAAGCAGATACGCTAACAACAAGACCAAGACCCACATTCATTACATTTTATCCCTGGGTGGGCTGTTACAGGGGAGGGTAAGCAGTGATTAGAGGCATATCCAAGGAGGGGGAGGGGGGACAAACCCCCCGCCCCCTTTTGCCGTAAAAAACAGGATTTTAGCTATTAGATAAAAGTTGTGTATGCCGCTTTCAAATGCACAGAATAGAATTTCCCCAAAATGATTTTTGTATGAGAAATTGCCCCCGGGAATCCCCCACTTAGCTTACGGTACATTATGAAATTAATGGGGGATCCCCCTTTATGAATTCCTGGATACACCACTGGGGTGTCAAAGGATACGGTGAGAAAGTGTTAAAAACAATAGTATAACTATAAAGAGAGGCTGGAGGAAGTCTGAGGAAGTATAGATGATGAATGGCGATAGATGAGGTGAAGGACACTGTACCATGCTACCATGCTACAATGCCACCCAAAACCATGCCTTGTGCAAGATTCGAAATCCGTGTCGTTAAAATTATTGTTGAATAATTAGTTTGTATGAGTAGCCTTGGTGTAGGGGAGGGTCGAGAGGGATAGAGCGCCCTACCTACTGTGAGTGTTGAATAGTGATACAGAGAGGCTGAGGGAAGTCTGGGAAGTATAGGATGATGAATGGCGATAGAGAAGGTGAAGTTACACTAAAAAACCCATGACCTTGTGCGGCGGATTCGAATCCGTGTCCTTAAAAACTTACTGTTGAATAACTAGGAAAACCGCGCTTAAAGTACCGTCGCTGTTGAGATGAGCTTTTTCGTAAGTTTTAGTTGCGGACTGGGGATCTATTTACTTATCAAGTGCATTGTGTGAATGCATTGTTGTGATTGTTGTCAATTTTCTATTGTTACGTAAATGTTATTATTATTATAAACCTAAAAAAACTCACATTATAAAACTTCATCTATTGATTTGGGTAACTTTTTCGAACTTTTCTTTCCAACAGCAATTACATCACCATATTACCTAAATGTCCATGTGAAATTATGAACGTTTAGCCCACCCGTTTGGTCAGAACGGCCCCCAAATGTCACTAAAAATGTATCGCACTAAAGAAAAGTGAAAAAAAAATCTAAAAGTCTGTAGCTTGACACCTTGCCGCCTATTTTTCAAATACTATTATGAAATTCACTGCCTCATAAACGACAATTTATTGTTTATCATAAGATATTGAACTAAAACCGCTTAATTTTATTTATATGTATTCCATAGAACTAATGAGTTGTATAAGATATTACTTAATTAGCTTTCAACGACCTCATTTTGCATATAATATATTATTGGAGTAATTTGTCACTTCAATTTTCCGCCGATAGAGGGCTCAGGTCGCCTGTACTAAAAATCTTTCTTAGAAACAGTCTTGAATTGCCTTTCAAAATAACTATTTAAAAACGTATATTCACTCTGATAATTACTAACTTAAATTAGCAGCCTAACCCTCTTATCAGAACCTAGCTTTACATAATTCTGTATAATTTTGTGTATTTCCATGTCATGTTTGTAGCGGGCTAGAGTGGGTCCCATTCATGAGATTACGATCCTTAGTCTATAAACAACAGCCGTCAAGTATTTGAAGGGTTCACGCGGCACGTGATTGGTCGAGCGGGGGAACAACGGAACGTTTTGAGGTCGATTGTCTTAGGGAACAGACGGAAGTCCAGTTGGAGACCTGTTGGAAGCGCAGCACATCTTGGCTAGCGAGGTTACCGTCTCGAGGGTTGGCCTAGGCAGGAGCTTCACATTCATTTTTAGCATAAAATAAATAAATAAATTTATTTAGAGTCTACCAATCAGTTATGTAATGATTTTCCGTGGGGGGACTTTAAATCAAGGACCTAAGCCTACCCTGCAGGCCCCGACGCATAGTCAACGACTCTGTGTGAGCGATAAACCAACCAAGATCGATATTTTTAATAGGAAATATAGCAATAGTGGTATGGACAGTGCGAACACCCGCGATCAACGCCAGAATCAACCAAGGCCGATTCAGAACAACTTCTGACAATTTATTCATGTGCTTCGTTGCTAGGACGGCTCAAAAGTTCACCGTTTTACAAAATACCTAAAGAATAAGAACCAGTGATAGGACTGAAGTCAAATCAGAAGTTAAAAAAACTTCTGACTTTAGAATATATAATATAATAATAATTGATATAATTTATAATTACGTGTTTAGGAGAGGAAGTCCATCGTATAAAGTCTGACCTTATGGTGTAGCCATGTCGAGTTCATATGATTTTTGAAGTATAAATCACATAGAAATCGGTTCGTAGATTTCAGATCACTTCCACGAGATTAAGGTTTGCCCATTTAGCGCACTGTGTAATTCAGCATGAACTGTGAACGTGCGAAAACACGTGTATTTGAAAAGTGGAAGTCGTTGTTTTTAACGCCGTGAACTACCACTAAGTCGTTGTGTTTCATTTTGGAACTTTTATTAAGCAAGTGTAGACGATTTTGTTTGGTCGCTATAGATTCTTTTTAGACAAGTTTAAGCGGGTAGTTGAGGGCCTAGGAAGACAACTTTGATACAACAAGAACAGGCCTAGTGATTTACGTATTGACATATACGCGAGTTGTAGTACCCCCCCAAGTAAATATACCTGATAAGTTAGAGAGAGAAAGAGAAAGAGTTTGTCAAGGGCGCATTGTTAGGGGCCTTAGCGTCAAGCCGCCGTATAACCAACTGAATTTAGAACATTTGGGTAAGATTGCTATCAAAGAACTGAACCATAGGGTTTTCTATAAATCTAAATCCGAAGCCGTAGGGTTTTGGTGATCATTAAACGCGTGCGTAGTCGTGAACACGAGACTTGATCTGGTCAGATTTCCAGACTGCTTTTAAAACTTTAATTTTGCATTGGCGCAAAGCATTAACCGAGCAGTTCTTTCGTCGAATTTATATCCACGATTACATCAGGCGAGAGCCTGAGATTTGTGCGAGGTCTAGGAGCGGCCTACCAGCGAACGTCGATTCACGTGAGAGACCGACCAGATGGCGACTAGTGCGTCGTTTGGTCAAGAGGATTCGGATTGTATGAAACCATTGAGTAATTCGTAAGAGAGCTTCGACGGATGATCACTCGAATAACCTTAGGACTAATCGGACACAGGAGCCTTTACACCTTTCAAATCACTTGGGCGCACAGCAACTCAAGCAACAACGGACAGATGAGGTATCTGAAGTTCTTTACTAAAATTTAAATATGTACCATCTGTAATTTAGAAAATAATTGTAATCTACAACCAGGCTTTAGGAACTAAAACAGATGATCAGCTAGTTAGGCAATTGTTTTGTGTGGACGTCGTTCGGTCTTTGGTTAGCCGATCTGCTTCCGAGATGCAGAAGGGACCAGGGTTCGATTCCCGCAAAAGTCAGAAGTTTTTTAACTTTGATTTGGACGTAAGTCCATCAGTTCTTTGTCTTAGGAGTTTTGTAAACGGTGAACTTTGGAGCCGTCTAGCAACGAAAGCACATAATAAATGTTCAGAGTTGTTCTGAATCGGCCTTTGTTGATTCTGGCGTTGATTCGCGTGTGTTCGCACGTCCATAATACTGATTGTATAGTTCTATTAAAAATAACGATCTTTGGTGGGGTTATCGCTCACTCGTCGATTGCGGCCGGGGCGCGCAGGGGTGGCTTTGGTTGCGTGGCTTTGATTTAAAGTCCCCCCACTGAAAAGCAGTTATATAACTAGATGTGGGTAGTAGCTTAGACTCTACATCAAATTTATTCATTATTTTATTTTTAATGAGATCGTGAACCATTGATTGAAACAACCTTAGGATATTTCTTTGTACAGAGATTGTGACTACATAAAAACCCAAAGTGGAATTGATTCTTACTTTTGTTTACTATTATTGTTATTTAGATTCAAACATATTTCCCTAAAAAATACATTATTATTGTTCCTACCTATTATGCATTATAACTTCAGCTCTCGCAAAGCATCATTTTGGTTGACTTTATCCCAATTTGGCCCATAATTCATTGACTTGAAAGTGAAGGAGTAACCCCCCAAATTCGTGACAGATAATCCCACACTACCGAAGAGTTAAAAGCACCAGTAGACACACATGCGAGCCAAACTTATTCACTTAAAGTAATGTAAACTGTGGGGCACACTGCGTAGCGTAGGTGAACTATTGATTAACAATTTCGTCGATTTGCATTTAGTCCGGGAAACACTCCCGTAGGTGTAATTTATATTATTTACTACAATTCAGAAATTAAATAGTCCGCCCCAACCGGGAACCGAACCAAACCGTGGTTCGATTCCCGGTTGGGGTGGACTTTTTTAATTTCTGAATTGTAGTAAATAATAGCCTATTATTAACATATTTAGTAATAATAATAATATAAATTATTATTTATTACGACATAACCCTTTCTCTTGTGTTTAAAAAAAATGTGAAGCCCTGCCTAGACCTTGGGAGTCTGCATACTATTGAGTAACCCTTTTACAATGTAGATTCTTTGACTTGTGTGTCCATAATCCGTTTTAATGTAAACTTCAGTAATTTTTAAAATAATTAGAAAATGAATTTTGATTCTGATAAATTTGGATTTTGGTAATTTTTGATAATTTTGACACCTTTCTCGACCATCCGCGATCCGATTGAGCTAGTTCCGAGCACATTCTAAGATAAGTTTCTACCTATATGAGGAATTATTGTCCTTCAATATTCAATCTCTGAATATTTTTCTAATTTTTCTTTAGACTGCGAATTTTAAATTTAAATTTTTTTATTAATTTTTTGTAGGCTGTTTCAACCGTTATGTTCAAGTACTAAGGCCTATATCATGAGAAAGATTTCTTCGATTGTACCTAAAAACAATACCACCTCTAAGTTCAGAGATTTCGAAGGTCCCCTCAAATTTTCATCAAGATCGGAATGCTGTTTGCCTGGTAGAGGAGTACAACAGGAAAAAAAAAAAAAAAAAAGCACACCGACGACACTAAATTTTGGGGGTCAGTGAAATGACAGTCTTCACGCACTTTGCTCACATAAAAGTTTTGTTCAGTGTTGAGGTAGGAACTTTTTAAAAAGTATTAAATTTGCACGTTTCCAGTTTTAGAAAGACGGAACTTTTAACATAAAAGTTACAAATTTGCGTGGAATGCTTTTAATAAAAGTTTAGAAGTTACACCTTTCACGCGAGATGACAAAGAGACCACCAACCACCATGTCACTACATTTGATAACATTATTTAGCTGATACAGATATGAAAATGAGTTGATAATAAATAGTAGAAATCATTTTTAGATTGTCGTCCACACTATATAGATGAACTGTATATTTGGGCTCGCGCCGACGTGGCTAAAAACCGCGCCCTCATCCTATGTAGGTAGGCCCTGCTACCATAATTTATCCGAGATAGGATGTAACTTCTTAACAGGAACTTTTATTATTTCATGAACTCAAAAGTCCTTTCTAGGCCTATGTGAAGTGGAGCTTATCTTTTAAAAGTTGTATTATTTATACATTCAGAAATTAAAAAAATGTTAGAGGCCCAACCGGGAATCGTAACCACGGATCTACCGCATTCCAGACAGGCGTCTTAACCACTAGGACCATCAGGATGGCGTACTATTTTTAAGCTCTGAATTGTAGTTGCATTTCTTACAATCTGACAATGGATGGAACAGTACTGCAAAGAAATATCTGCATGCCCTTTTGAACTGACACGCCAAACATTAATTATAGGCGGCATGTTCCCATTACGTTTTACGCAGGTTCATGAGCGAGGGTTTATTTCCTCGGATTTTGTTCTAGTCAGGAAACACTCCCGTAGGTGAAATTGATATTATTTAGCTACAAAATTCAGAAATAAAGAAAGTTCTTGCCCCACCCAGCGAATCGAACCACGGATCTCCCGCATTGAGACAGACGTCTTAACAACTAGCCCATCAGGACGGGTACATTTATAGCTATGAATTGTCGTGCATTTATTGAGTTAGAGAAGCGAGCGTTCTCCACTTGACTCTTATTGGCACAAATGTCTGTTTTTTGTTTTGTTTTTTTTCTGTTACTGCTCGATACAGGTCGCACCGTTTCTCTGATCGACCTAAAAAATTTAGGCACACGTGTACATACCACCAGGCGGGTGCTCTTGCCTGTATAGTTTGAACAAATCCGATCGTTGGTTAATAAAAATAAAAAAATAAAATAAAAAAATAAAAAATGTTTTGATCATTAAGAAATTTGTGCAAGCGTCAATTACTACAACATTATCTCCTTATTTTACCAATTTTTCAGCTAAATCGGTCAAGACCTTTAAAGACTATTGGTAATTCATATTTCGAAAAAATGATGGTCCGATGGTTATGAACAATTGTACATAAAGGACGGCAATGAAGAAACAGATACACTTTCTAGCTTTTTTTTGTTTCGAAGGCATTTTCCTATAAAAGGCCTGAATTCGATTACATTGTTGCACCGTGGCGTCATCAATTACACAGCGATATAACAACAACATTAAAAAGGTTGCTCGATCTTTTAACAGGGACTCGTTATCTGATAAAATGGCACATTATGGGAATCGTCGTACTCGGGTCGTGTTGCAAGTACCGTGTGCTCGCTCAAACAACGCGACAGGACTTTAGCGTTTTCCTATTACATTCTGAATGGAGTGATAACAGTTACTGCAACAAATATCTGCTGCCTTTGAACTGACCGACCAAACATTATTATAATGACAATGTTACCTTTAAGCAGGTATGAAAAAGTTCCCTTTGAAGGTCTTAACTTAAACTTTTAAAATGTTCCTTTTTTGCGGGAAGATTTAACCCAACAATGGTTTGTTGAGTAGCCTTGGCTGTAGGGGAGCGAGTCAAGGTGATACCCTACTGTTGAGTGTAGACTTGAACGCCTTATAGGGATAAGAGAGGGTGGAGGGAAGTAGAGGAAGCTGGAGGCGATTGACTGATCAACGGGGGTTACAATATTTGAGTGGCGTCGGGGAATGGAGAAACAGAAGGAATAATTGGGGACATACAAATAAACAACTGAGACAATTGGGTGAAGTGGGACGATTAAAGGAGCTAGGCCTATTAGGTACCGCAGAAATTTTTTCCCATTTAATCTATTGCATTAACACTACACTAAAATGACCGCTTTAAAAAATTAGGGCTAGGGCCTATATCTTTGAAAGCACTGTAATTTTACACCTAATAAAAAAAAAATATCTATAAATTTGCAGAAAATTACACGTTTTGGGAAATTTATTAAGTCTGCTTTTTAGCATGCTTCTTTTTTTGGTCCCCATAAAAACTAGAAGCATTGTAGCAGTCTAAATTGGCCCTTATCTAACATCGTGTCTTAAAACTGTTGCACAAACTACACGCGCACAAAAAATCCCATCCCTTTCGGTAATCGGCACATTTTGACCATATACCACATGCCAAATTACAAAACAAAATATACCTATCTAGGATTTATTACAGAAAGGGGCTGCGGTATGTCAATGATGGCTAATATTTTTTTTGTTCACAAAATCAAAAATCCTCCAACGGTAACGGGGCATAAAGATTGTCCGCATGTTATTTGCTTATATGGGAGATTTTGCCCGATCAGGACCTAGCTCGAAAAAATACCAAGTTTGACAATTTTTGGAGGTGTCATACTCATGGTGGATGGAACCAAAAATCAAATAAAATAAATAAATTCGTATTTAGAGTCTACTGATTTTCAGAGGGGGACATCAAACCAAAGCGACCAAGCCAATTTGTAGGTACCGAGGCGTTCGACAACCAGACAAGATTGATATTTTAATTAGGAAATATAGCAATCAATGGATGGACAGTGCAAACAGCGTCGCGGATCAACTGCCAGAATCAACAAGGCCCATTCAGAACAAAACTTTGAATTTATTATGTGGCCGCGTGCTAGACGGCTCCAAAAGTCACCGTTTAAAAATTCACCTAAAACAAGAACTGAAGGACTTTTCAACGCAGGAAGTTTAAAAAAACTTGCTGACTTAACAAGAATCGAACCCCGGCGAGTTCTGGCATTGGAAGAAGAGACGTAACCACAAGAACCAATACGACGGTCACACATATTATTAGAATATTTTTTCTGTTAATTTCTTCATTCATAGGCCTAACTAGCCTAGTTAAGTGGTCAGTAGCCTGAATGAAATATTTTTTTTGAGTTTAGCGGTGAATATCCCTTTAAGCAAATGATCTGGTAATGTAGACTAGTAGGCCTAGTTGGTAAGAATGTATAGAATGGTAGTATGTGGACGAGGTCTGGGGGAAAGAAATGTTGTAGGTGGAGATACTAGATGTTGCATTTTACCTACATTTTGACTAGGAAAACGCTCAGTTGGACGCGTTGTTGAGCGAGCACCGGTACGTGCAACACGACCCGAGTAAGACATTCCCATAATGTTACATACCAATAAGTCTTTAAGGTCTTGACCGATTTAGCTGAAAATTTGAAAAATAGGAGAGAATGGATAAAATCCACCGCCATCTAGAAGACCTTGACATCACTCTTTGGTTACAAATAATACACTGCTTCCTCGATAGTGTTTTGATTACTTCTAGGTGGCAGTGCATAGTGACCTGAAACCACGTGCGCCGTTGCCATGGTAACGGGACTTTGTTATAATGTAATTTCCGACTACACTACTTATCGGATCAAAATAAAAATAACATATTCGTGATCGGACGGACATTCTAAATGATTTGGCCACCTCAGATTTTGGTCTCCGTTAAAGTTTGAAAAAAAACTTTCAATTAACTTTAATGTAACTTGTTAACTTTTTGAACGATTTTTGCCACAAAACTATACAGCAACCCGCCTAGGTGGTATGTACATGTGTGCAAAATTTCAGGTCGATCAGAGAAACGGTGCGACCTGTATCGAAGCAGTAACAGAAAAAAAAAAAAAAAGACATTCGAGCCATAAGAGTCAAGTGGAGACGCTCGCTTCGCTCGCTCAAATATTTTCACCTCAACTTTGAAATTAAACAATTAGGCTATGGTAGGGCTATAATTATGCAGCATTTAAAAAAACAAAACAATAACTTTATCTTTGAGGTTTTATTGCATTTCTGATATTTTAAAAGTTACCGACCAGTATGTGAAATTAAAACCTAAGATTACTAGCCTATAGGTAGGCTAAAGGTAGGTGTTTGTGTAGGCCTAATAGCCTAGGCCAAACATGAACGAACGTCAGGTTTGGTTTAAAGTCGATTAGGCCTACTCTTTAGAAGTCTCAACACTAATTAGCATTTCACTGGTATAATTCATAAAAAGTAAAAACAAAATGCAAATTTCCTGTATCACTAGTAGGCCTACTTTTATTGGTTTATTTGAATTAAGGACACATCAACCGTTAGGTCCTAATGCACCACTCTAGCCTGGGAGGGGGGGGGGGGGAGAGAAGAGCCCATGTTGGTCAGAACCAGCCACGGGTAAGGGTAGTGTTGGGACTTGAAAAATTTCACGTGAAAGTTTTCAAGTTTTTATTTTGTTTAATTATGCAGTTGGTATTTGGTTTTTAGTATTTGGCTAGCCTCTTGCACAGCAATAGGCCTAATGCATGCTGGGGCCTAGCCTAGAACAGAGGCATTGACATAGGCCTAGAAAGTTTGTCAATGTGGGAGCTACCGTAGATCACATTGCAAATACAAAGCCTGCAAATGAAGGTCTAGCTAACTTATTATTTTTGTAGGTTGTATACCGGTAGGCAATAGTCTGGTCTGGTTGGGCCCTAACCAGATAAAATCCATCTTTAATTAGCACAAATGCTAGAGGGTTATCAGTGTTCTCCCCAGAAAAAAATGTTCACTGGGTATTTCATAAACATTGCCGGGTAGGGCCAAAAATAGTGGGGGTCCGTTGGCTTGCCCCCTGAAAAAAATTGAGATCCTAGATTCGATTTGGTGAGTTTTAGAGGTTTTCGAAGTCCTTTTAAAGTAGCTTACTTTTGTTGGTTTAGTGGTATGAAGTAGGCCTATAAACATTTCAAATTGATTGAAATCATGGTCTAAGTCTATTTTCTCCTTTGTAATGTAGGCTATGTGAATTACTTGCTTGCAATGCTTGCTACAATGAGTACAATAGGCCCGTATAAAGGTGATGATGTTATTCTTTTAAGTGGTTGTTATCTAAGATTTGTAGGTTTACAATTACCAGTAGCCTACTACAACTTTAAACATGTTATATTTGATGACTTCATTTTTATTTCTTTAAAATTTGTCCTAGCAATCAATAAACTTGGAAAAATTGCTAAAATTGTTCACTTGTTTGTGCTCCTTGTGTGCAGTTAATGTTCACGATCATAGCGATGATTGCCATTTTGCCAACTTATGTGGTTCGTTCAAATACATTCCTTGTCGGGTTCTATAGTGATTAGCGAGATTAGCCTCCACAATGTTGTTTACAATCTGTGCTGCAGTTTAGGGATGGGACGTTTTAACGTTCAGTGGACGGTTAGTTTATTAAATTCGCAATTCGCAAATTTAAAAAAAATTCAAATTTTTTTTTCAATTTTTTTTTTCAAAATTTTTATTGCCGGGCGGCAGGGAAATTATCGCCGGGCGGCGGTCCGGGCCTGGGGAGAACACTGGGTTATGCAGGACTTAAATGCCTAGGGTAGGGCCTACCCTATAGTAGAATGGAAAGACCGGGACAAACATTACTTTGGTGTGAGGTCTTCGCCTCCAATAAGTCTGTAGGCCTAGCCTAGGTACCGTATTGTTTGTAGTGACTACTAGGAAGCTTCGCAAATGCTTTTTTCAGGCGCGTTGTTGGATGAGCGTAATTTTTTTTAAAATGAAAAAAAGCGTAAAATTGCTATTTTCACGAGAAATTATTTTTCGGTTGC
Organism: Sweltsa coloradensis; assembly: GCA_024449915.1. Classification (NCBI taxonomy): domain Eukaryota; kingdom Metazoa; phylum Arthropoda; class Insecta; order Plecoptera; family Chloroperlidae; genus Sweltsa; species Sweltsa coloradensis. Next base: position 26,093 of record JAMZAV010007900.1, on the reverse strand, counting down.
GCTCATAAAAGTAGTGGTTCTAAGTTCAGAGATTTCGAAGGCCTCCAGAAAATTTCATCGCAATTGGAGTAGTATCGGTTTAGCCGGAATCGTGTTAACAAACAGACAAAAATACAAAACAAATCCGGATTTTTTTCTCCAGTGTAGTGAAATGGAATCTTTGTTTTGCTCACTACGCTCATCCAATAATCTAGGCTGTCTCTTAACCACCCGAAACGTTGGGCGTATTTTTTTAAATTTTAATATAATATGTTTTATGTTGCTTTTGTTTCCATCATTCATGTTGGATAGTATCCCAATTCAATATTCAACATTTTTGTCTCGACGATTATTTTTATGTAGGCCTAGCCCTAGGCCTATTTCGCTATTTGCAAATTGAAAGAATAAAATTAATCAACTAGATATCGCAAAGGCCCTATTAGACTTGCCTATTCCACCTCAGCCTGAGTCCCACTGTAGGCCTACATCCTTGATAGAAATAAATTATTTTTATTTATAACATCGTAAAATACAGTTCAAATAACAGATTAACAATTGAAAATTTTCATGAAATTTCCAAGATTATTTTTTTTCATGAAAATTCCCATCACTAGGTAAGGGGTGAAAGGGGGGTTTCTCACGTCGCAGTCGTCATAGTCTTTGTCATCGTTCGTTGTGTCATTGTCATCGTCGCCGGGGGGTCGTCAAGGGAAGGGGGCAAGGTCCCAGACGACGATTGCCAGAGCTCGCCTCTAGTTTTGGGGAGTAAGATATTCCACTCTTTCTAGCTGATGTTTGCGAGGTGGACTTTTCTTTTGAATCGCCTTATTACGATTAACAGAGCCATGCTCTGGGCCAATTCTACCACGGGCCCATACGGGGGGCCTACCTAGGGTGTAATAAGGTAGGTAGTCGTCAAGGGAGGGAGTGTGGGTCTGCACTTTAAGGTGAGGTCACAGAGATGGAGAAGGTGCATCGTAGGGCAGCAGGAAGGGTCACGGGGAGAGAAAGGGGGTGGGGATGAGTGGAAGTTGAATTGGGTGCTACTATAAGAGGGGTATACCCCTAGCGAAGCGTCTCTCGAGTTTGTGCAGATCTATGCATAGCCTACCTTGAAGCAATTTTGACCAAAGTAAAAAACTCGACCCGCAATCTCCTAACGAAAATCGAGTTATGACCATCTTGCGGACGTCGCGACGCCCTTCCTATGGGACCGATCGGCAAGTTATCTACCTCTATTGAATCGTTATTTTTTCTGCAAATTTACGTAGGCTAAGCTATAGGTTGAAAAGTCGAGACTGAGTCGATAGCAGTTTTAAAATTGTGTTAACAAGTTGACTTAATTGGGTCAATGTTTAGGGTGCGTGATCAATGAGAAATTCAATTTGCAAAAAAAGAATTCAGCAGAGATAAAATATAATTTGAATTTACACGAAGAGGGTGGAAGGGGGGGGGGGCAGAGTCCCCAAGAGGTAGGGCCTAGATTAAATGATTACGTAAAAGAAGAATAAGAGAAAGGAAAAACTTCGGTAAGGGATCAAAAATTTAAAAAGCTGCGAGGACAGGAATTCCTCGACGACGTTTTTGTGTAGGCCTATTATGTTAATTTGTGTCTTTCTTCTACGAGATCCCTGCAGTCACCGACCAGCAAGTTGTTGGGCTCCCTATCCACACCCCTATTATTTAACACAGACGTGCCGAGCCTGGCTAGCAAACGCTAGCTAGATGTCCATAGTAAAGTAAGGCTACTGCTGACCTTACTCATGTCGGAACCGGGCGTTTCATTATTGCAGTATATTAGACACTAGGGATGTCATCGTGTAGTAAAATTCGGAACCGGTTCCAGCTCTCGTATTACCCGGGTAACGGGGGGGGGGAGTGTAAAATGTCAAGATGTTTGGAAATATGTTATTTTCATACTGATAGTAAATTTGAAGGTCATTGCTGAATTAATTAATGCAGGCACTTAAGAACAGCAAATTTCAGCACAGTTTTACGACGAACAGCGGACGACGAGGAACGATAAGCCGAGCGAGATCGTAATGTGATGTGACAAGACGACGACGGGACTAACTCGCCAACTACGAGTGCACCTTCCCCTCCCTCACTAGACTGGGAAGCGCTATCTCTACCGGTTGCTACGCATGTGCGCCGTCTCGCCACCTGCACGCGCAGCTTCCCCTCCCTCACTAGACTGGGAAGCGCTATCTCTACCGGTTGCTACGCATGTGCGCCGTCTCGCCACCTGCACGCGCAGCTTCCCCTCCCTTCCCCGACTCGGAAACGGGCGAAGAGTGAGGGTAAAGAAGCGAGTGGCAGCGAGTCCTCGCGCCGTGGGAAATACAAAGTAGCGCGTAAAATAAACAGTCGTCGATTCAGCCTAAAAACGGTCTTGAAAAATACCCAAAAAATACCCGGATCCTAAAAATGGCTTCGGGTACATTTCGGTACACGGGTACCGAATGTTATCCCTATTAGACACCTTATATCTCATGACTAACACAACGTTGATGTCTGTAGGCCTACGGGAAGCAATCTACTTTTCGAATTGCAGATTCAGATTCTCATATCTAGTTACGTTTCAAATATTAATTCAAGGCATTTCAGCTTGTACAGTGAACCCCTTTCATACACATTTTGAATATACCGGTACTCTACAATTTCGACCGATGATGTTGCTCCAACAAAAGTTACTGTACTCTCCACATCGCCTCCAGTTAGCATTAGGCCTAAAAGGGGTTCACTGCACAAGAGAACAAGAAGTTTCAACTACTGATATGAACTTGGGCTTACCGTAGTCTGCTTGGACGCTGCTCGTACTGGGAGGATCTCGATGTGGGCCGGTCTAGGAGCGGACTCCAGTCTTGCGGTGGGCGGAGATGACAGCGATGCGGGGACGCACTGTCGCGCACTGAGTAATGTTCACAATTTGTTCACTTGCACTTTAGTAACTGTACTTATATAAATCACTATTCGTTTACTTAACACGCATCGAGTACGAATTCAGTTCACTCGCAATTACCGCCCTAGTGGGCGGCGCTTCATCCAGTGACCGGTGTTGTACGACATCTGGAAAGAAGAAAACTTGAAATTAACAACTTTATAACATCAATCAGAAGATTTCACTTCTAGGGCCTACTATCAAAATGATTATAGTGCTACCATACTTTTTAATTGCAATGGAGACAAAACTGTGGCGTCTTGTGTTTCAGTCGCTTGTTACCTGAAAGGTGTTGATACAAAACAAATTATCATTTGTAGGCCTATAAATACGTAGGCCTATATTAGAAAAACCCATACAAAAGTACGACTGATGGGCTTTAGTTTTATCATCACAAATTAGTTCAAACATAATCAGCTCTATCCTACACAAACACTAGGCCCTAACTTATGAGATTTCACTCATAAATCGAACCAGCAGTGTTAAATTATTCCAAAATATTTACGAAGATAACATATTGAAAGTACATAAGAAAAGCAAATGTCTAAAAATATCTTACCTAAGCACTTTAAGCTGGCAACTCCTGCAAGGTAGGTAGACGTGTCAGCGTAGGAGTCTTGAGCCAGACAGGATAACTGTGTCGCTGATTGAAGAGTTGTACGAGGTCACTCGGTACAGACGACCTTCCTTTATAGTAGGCTACGAGGGAGTGGAGCCGTTCACCAGTGGAATAGCAGAAGTACCAGAACTAGAAAATAAAAAAGGTTGGTATCAATGTTTGAATGTCAGGTAGCCCCTAATTGATGCACATTAAGAGTAAAAGTGGGTGGACTACAAGGAATATTACTAAGTAAATTTATTATTGAAACAATAAATCTTTGGAATTTACAGTGTGTTGAGCTCTGAACCTCTGACATATCATTCAATTATCGATATCACACGAAACATTTTGATATGATATCGATAGCCCTATGTAGCCTAATTGTTTGATTTTTTATAAATAAAAAAAATTAGGCCTAGGCTATTAAAGAAGTGTGTATTTTTCATCATTTGAGGCCAAATTAGGGTTGATAATTGATAACTTGATAAGGTATCACCATAAACCCATTTAACTATTTTTAGAATCTCACAATCGAGTTTTATAACCCGGCACTTTCATGTGGCGTGGCTGGCCGGCCTGACGAGAGCGCGCTATGTAGTGTAAACAGAGGCTACCCAGCTCGTGAGTGACACGTCACATGCTGTGGTAATAGGCCCTAAGATACTTGCAAATTGAGTCTGTCGTTAGGAAATAGGGATCAAATCCAAGAAAGAACCTTACAGGGAGGGTTGAAAATGAATTAATAGACAAGTCAGCTTCCTGACCAATAGGCCTATTAGATGAAGTGGTAAGCCTAGATTAGGCCTATGCCGGTATTATTTGATAAGTCAAGTAAATAGGCCTAGTTCAAAACAAATGATTGCATTATTGTAAAGTATATGGCCAAGGTAATGTTGCTCACCTAGCCTCCTGTCAGCCATGTAGTTGTGACGTCGCTAGCGAACAGCTGATGATCGAGGCCGTGCGAGCGAGGTGGTTGCAGAGTCCCCCCTCTCCCAGGCTGGACATAGGGGCCGCATTCCGGACTGAAAGAAGATAACAAGACATTGAATATGAGAAGAATTTGAAATAAAAACATCCACTTTCCAACCTTGTGCAACACCGCACAATACCACGGCTAGGTTCACGACTGGAGAAGAGGCATGGAGACATGGCTCGTTCAGTGTTGCAGTGGTACTAACCCCAAAACGTCTAAACCTAAAATGAACGCCATATTCTTCGCTGAAAATAAAACAAGTGCCAACAGGAAGAACGAAGGAGTTGGTGGTCCCTCGAGAGAAAAGCCAAAGGCCTGGGTTTATTGCAAAAGCAAGTAGACCCTACCACGTACCTGTCAAAACAACACAGCACAGCTGGAATGAAACAAGTGGTGGTGGTGGGCAAAATGGTTTACATGTAGGGCCTACATGAGATATTACAAAACAGAATGCTTTTTCCACACGGGTCGTCACAGGCTACTAGTGACATGTCTGAAATTATACAAATCTAGAGTTAACAATAGGCCTACAGCTAACGGGTAGGCCTAATGACTGTTAAACAAAATGACTGCCTTCGCTATATCAGGTAGGTAGGCCTATAGTGACACAACTTCAAGTTACAAGTTATACCTACAAGATAAAATCACAATAATATTTACACTAATGAACAAATAGGCCAACTAGCAAGAAGTAGTTTCCTATAGCCCAACGACCAAAAGCCCCAACGTGGTATTCAATAGAATTAGAATCTCAACTTAAATTTTCAGCTAGAGCATGTTTGGCGACCAACGCTCTGTGCTTGCCTGCGAAAGGCGTAACCAATGAACCAAATCTTAATTAATAACACTGAAAACAACACAAATGTTACTATGGCCTCTAATGACCACAAGGCCCTAGAATGTCTTCATAAGACATATACCGGCAAAGATTAGTCTAATCTTTGATACCGGTACCTAGTGCTCATCAAAATACAACCTTGAGTTCCTGCCAAGTTGTACACAAATTAAACCCGACGAAACATAACCTCACTTAATTTATGACATGCAAGCGTAGATCTATAATTCTTTCAAACGTTGAGGCAAACCCTCGTACTTAACAAACTATTAGGCCTAACTTACGTTCTACCGGTACTCAACTAATACACCAACACAATACAAATGTCAACGTAACAAATCTAAAGGTAAAACCAGCAACCTGCTGATATAATACAATAGTTCTTTGGCATTAGACGTTACCCTACTCATAAGCGTCTTGTCTTGGCATAGTAGCGTTCTCCGTTAGGCATAGTAGCGTTCTCCGTTAAATTGTTCAGGCATTTCCCTGTAGGCCTATTAGGCCTAGTAATTCAATAATGTTAACTATTTCCCAGATTATTATCCCTTAGGCCTACGCAAATATCACAGAGCTGACATCCAGCAATATGTTCACCATGGAACAATAATTAGCAATAGGGAACCTAAGTTTTGAAGGCGGGAAGGAAATTGGTTCTCTCTGGTCTCAGCGCCCATAAGAATTAGCATGGCACGAAAATGTAACTCGCCGTATCTTTTGACTCGCGCAAAAGAAATCTAAACCAATAACATCACAAGATGCATAATTTTGTGAAGAAGATGATGGCATTCTACTTTGCTCGATGACGCTTCCTAAATTCCAACTATTATGAGTTAAATGGACTCATGTTTGCGCACTGTCGCAAATGTACTCTGACTGAGCGGCAACCTAAGCGAGACGCAGCCACGTTGTGTGCAGCTGTGGCATCCTCGCATACCACGCGCCTGTCCATGGTTGCTAAATGTAATTCGCATTCAAGATTATGTTGGCACATTAAACAATATTTTATTAGTAATGTATAATCTAGTAGGCCTACAAACCAGTGACCTCACAGTAGCTACAAAGCAAGTCCGATACCAAATGTTATGCTGATGCCATGGACAAAATGTTTTACGTGCTTTTTCATGAGCAGTTTGGAAGGTTTGGCAACAGTGTAAATGTAGAGTTCACTTCAACTCAAAACAAATGTAATTAATATTTGTGATAGAGCAGAGTTATGTATATCCACGCAAAGAGGAAAGATTATAGTTTCTTACAGTATGAATATAATTCCGGTCCGTGGTCGGGTTCTCGCGCTATCGCTTACAAAACATTTAGCACGGGTTAATCGCCTATACCACGCTGACCGGAGATAACCGGACAACGCCCACTTAGGTTCCCTATAGGTACCGGTAGCATAGAATTCTAGACTTCGTTGAGGTAGGTCCTTATATAAACTTATAATACCGAACGTTCCAACACTTTGTGCTTTACGTTCATCACGGAACAAAACATTCACATAAGAACAACATTATGTTCACCTAAGAACACTAAAACGTCAGTACCCGACTAGTACAAGGCAGTTCAGAGTTAAACTGAGGTCAACTGTTGAGTTAACGTAGGCCTACGTTCACTTACACAGTTTAAGTTAGTCTAGGCCTAATCAGAATTAGACCATGGCCTGGCCCAAACATTCAGAGAATATTCTTCATATTATACCGTACTTATAAACCGTCTTATGTATCGGATGAAGCTTGAGATGCTGCCGTACAGTTCTAGGCCTAATAATTGTTTTGCTGTAGCTGAGCTAGCCAGTAAATGTCATACATAGGCCTACTGTGTATATTCTTTATATTCTTACGTTCAAACGTAAGAATTACTTTCGATTAATTTTACGTTCAGTATTGTCATTGGTCCAACATTATGTGATAGCTGACCGTAAAAATAGCAAACACCAAGTTCATTAGTTGTACTTGTACGTTTGGGGCCCATGAACCAAAGAAGTTCCCATTCATGTAAGCATAGGCCTACACCTTTCAAACGTAAGAAGAGTTAGCCTAGAGGCACATTAAATTCTCATTCTGTGCCCTCAATAACTACCTAACTAGACCTACGACCTTGTCTTATCGGAACAAGTACGTTTTGAAGTGAAACGTGGGCCTAGGGCCCAGAGGATTTGAAATAACCATCAATATAGAAGGGAGGTAAGTTATTATTGTCAGAAGTAAAACAAATGCAAAAGCAAAGAGATAACTTTGCTGCCTGCAGCCTAGGCCTATCCTTCATCACATAGGCCTACATTATGGCGGGCCTCGGCAGCTAAGTAGCCTCGACCTGTTGCTATGGGCATGAAGGCGTGCTTCAAAATGTTATTTATTGAGGGCATAAGTGAAGCTATAATTATTAAGAGTGTGTGTGTTTGGGTAGAAGGCATTCAGATTGGGAAATCTCAGACATCATTAAACACTAGGGTCAATGGGCCAGTTACGGAATGATTAAGAAAATATTTCACTTCAGTCAGCTGTTTGTTATCTCAAAAATGACGTCAGAGAGCTCAAGTTTGATTTTTATGATAGGCAGTTAGGCTAGGCCTAGGCCTACACCCTATTTGTTGATAACTTGATTTTGAATAGTGTTGACCAATAAGAAGAGGCCTCATAAGAAAATAATTGAGTTGGGAGCGTTCTAGAAGAGATACGTCAGTAGGCCTAGGCCTAGCGGAATGAAAAATGTCAGTAACAGACTGAAAAATTTAAGTAGCAGAATGGGTTATTCAAGATGGCGGAATGGCCGTCGTGTTTAGGAAACAAGCCCAAACTCGTAAATAAATGACAATTCAACACATGAAGTAGGTAATTAGAGGTTTTAAAATAAAATCCAACTATCGATACACCTATTTTGGTGTTTACTATAATTCTGAAAACAGATTTAACCTAGTTTGTACAAGTTCCCACATGGCATTGGTTTTAGATGGAGTTTAGCATGGAGCGATTCATTCCGGTTCTGAAACATGCCCTTCGAGTAGCAGAATAGCCATGTTTTTATTTGTTTTTAGCCTATTCTTACGTCAAAACTCGTATTTCGGGTACATGTATTATGCACACAACCGTAATAAATGCATTGGAAATGGCTAGTACTTGCTCAATTACATTTTTAAGGCGTTCCAGCCTATTCGCTGCGGTCACTACAAATCACTAAATTAGTCATACCTAACATATAAATTCAGTTTCGGGTGCTGGCTTCACTATTCCGACTCGATATAACTCGCAATTTACGTGGTTGCGATTATTGGAGATGAGGGATCTGTCAAGGAAGGACTGACGAACAAAACGATGTAGGCCCTAATTCAAAAGTAAATACAAGCAAAAGCCAAATTAATAGAACTGATTTGATTCGTACCATTCCGCTACTGGCGTATTGACTCTAGGCCTAGGCGGAGGCTTACTCGGAAAGACTAGCGCCCATTTTAGGTCTACGCCAGACCTAGCCCTAGCCTAGCTAGGCCCTAGTATTCCTAGGAGCTCCACAATAGCCTACACGTACGTTTTTACCGGGCAGCATTTCACGGGCGACTGACCGACGTACGATAGCGACACGGCAGGCCTAGGCCTAGCCTAGGCGGACGTGACAAGCAACAGAAAACTTGTTGAACGTAAGAATATAGGCCTAGCCTACACTGCATGGTATTAGGCCTTGATACAAATAATAACAACAGTGAGAAATCGGCACTTATTCGGCTAGGGGGGTCCAACTTTTATACATCTTGTTAACACTGCTAGTATATTGCCTTGTTACTACTTAGCCTATGTTAAAGGTGTTCTTTCGTTAGGTTAGCCGAACTTTCCGCTGGCTACAGTGCGCCGCTCTAGTTCTAGGTTATAATCGATAAGAGTGCACCCGAAAATCCTTTCCGTTACAGTGAATATAAAAGTTGGACCCCCCTAGCCGAATAAGTACGAGAAATCACTAAACCCTGGGTCCATTCGACAAAATATCACCCTAGGCCTAGGGCTAAGGGCTAGGCTGCCTTTAAGCCTCAATATGCATGTGCAAAACACAGGTTAGCAATCTACATTTAGGCCTAATCACAAGAAATAAGATTAGCAGAAGGCCAAACTGATAGCCTATGTAGGGGCTAGCTAAATGGTAAAGCGTGTCCATTCAACCTTAGGTAGGCCTAGGCCTAGGGCCTAGCCGGGCCGGCAAACTCAAAAGGTTGAGAAAGAGGCGAGCCGGTTACTTTTCTAAATCGGAGCTAAAATGGTCAATTCTAAAATGAGAACAAATCAGAAGAAAATCATTACACTAGAAAACTGAAACGTAATCATGCGGACGAAACCAGTAGCAGCAAGAGGAACATCCACAAATCACAATCCAACTGGACTGGAACCCATGCTCGAACCTGTCACAAGATGGAGGCCGCCCTAGCTCAGGAAATCTCCACGTCTCGACCAACATAGGGGAAGAAACAACTAAAAACTGTATTCCTATAAACACAAAATGTAGTCCAAACCCTACTAGAGAACTTCGTTCACAAGAGTAGCCAAAAAAGCTTACCAGCAACTGGGAATATAATTCACATCACAGCGATGTAAAATTCAGAAACTGTAGAACCATGCTCGATTTCTTGAAGCTGTGGGCCGTCCCCAGCCCGGGCAAACACGTCTATCGCCAACCAGAGACATCAAGAAAGACCTTCCTTTTCGTTCAAGTAGCCCCCAGATCAACCGTCTCGGTTAAAGCGATACGCCCTCTCGTTCAATGCGAGAGTCTCATCCAAAATAGGCGTCCTGTCAAGTGTCAATGTCAACCTGACTAAAGTCAGCTGTTCTGGCCGGCGCAAAGCGCAGTTAAGACAGCAACTGGGTAACACAGCACCGCCTGTGTCAGTGATCGTAGCTCGATAAAGGTAGAGGGCGCTTCCCAAACTCGCGCGAGATTCAAACATTAAAAATATCAACTACACGCTGGAGAAAAGACAAAAATGTGAACTGTAAATCAAATTAAATCTAGCAGGATTTAGTTAGTTCACAATTTATAACTGACTGGTTGACAAAATGTGCTGCTACACATTTAAAAAACCAGGCTATTATACTTGACTTAGATTCCAATGTTTTAGAATAAGGATCGTCAAGGGGAATGGGACTTGCAACATGTGGGTCAGGGTAGCATTATCGCAAACCATGCAAGCTGCAAGGACACATGAACATCAAGATCAAGATCGGCCACACCGGGAAATGAACCTAGGACGGTTGCAGGTCGGGAAGGTGACCAGGTCCTTATAGGCAGAGACGTGCAGGAAAATGATTGGGAGGGGGGCGAGGCAGTAACATTTTTGGAAAGCTACAATTTGAAGAAACATCTTTCTCAAATTTTAAATATTTAAATTCAAACCATCCTACTGAGCCATACTACCGTTCACTCAACGATACTACTCACAAGCAGTGCAAAAAAAGGCCTGATTCACGTACCAAACATAAAATACTTTTTCCAAGCAGAGTCCACAATTCGGTTGAATATGAAGCCACGAAATTAATTATAAAAACAATGTATTGTTGAAAATAACACGAATATAAGCAAACCTAAGAATGATAACCCAAACTCCGGGCTATTGTGAAGGTCGTAGAAAGCATCTAATCATAGGGTTAGATATCCTCCCACGTCATGTACAATGCGACGCTTAATCAAGCTACTTATTTATTTATTTTTATTTATTTATTTATTTAACGTCTATCATATACAGTAACTAATTTATAAAGGAAGACAACTAGGCTAAATAAATCTAATTACATAGATGCAGACACAGCAATGAAATATAGTTGAGTAAATATTTGAAGTGTATCACAACAACGCATTAAAACACAATTTTGGCAAAAAAAAATCAAAAGGGATATTAAATGCATTAATGAATCAAATAAAAACACACGCATTTATAAGAATGTTGGAGACAAAGAAATAATATTAAAGGAAAACAGTAAGGCTAGTTTGAACATTGTTGAATTGAAAGCATGCATCTATACAAGAACGCTATGCCACGTTATTTTAAGTACAGTACAGCAGGCCCTAAATAAAGCTAGTGATGATAAATGAAATCGCGGTTTTATGTATATAAGGTAGATAATAATGCAATAATATTCAAGATAAACGGAAACCTGGAATGTAGGAGACTCGGGTTCGAACCCCGATCGAGATGGATTTTTTTTAACTTTTGAATTGTTTTAAACATTATTAATTACACCTACGGGAATATTTCCCGACTAACCAAATCGAGAAGCAAAGCTAATGTAAAATATGTTGCAAGAATGTTAGTAGAAAATATGAAGACTTGGCTGTGTGTGTAATTACCTTGCTGTAACTACGACCGTGTCTGCGTTAGTTTAGTGAATGATTGACCGAGCTTCCAGCTAGGATGTGTCATGAAGTTGTCAACACTCACCTGTCTGGGTTCGAGGCTTTGCGCATGTTACGAGACACATAGAGAACCCGTACATACCACGCGGCATTGGGTTATAGCCATAGATATTAAACAATACCAATTAATAAAATAAAATAAATGTGAATTGCTGAAATTATAAGCAAAATGGCGTGCATGATTAAAACTGAAAAAAATATACTCTTACGAACACACTCGGCAATAGTATAATATGACTTGAGTTTCAAAATGTGAAAAAATAAGTTCTGACAGGGATCGAACCCCGAACTATAAGTAGACAGTAGACCAATGAAAGCCATCAAAACCAGTTCCGTACTATCACGCTAGAACAATTTAACGAGGAAATTGACGATTAGTGAATTCGCGAATTGTATTTTTATTTCGATTGATGATTTTTAAAATTTGTATCGAATGTCAATTTAAATTCGTTATCGACGTTCGTCAGGGATAATAACACATCCTGTTTAGCTTAATCTTTACATACAACATCCTATCCATAGGATGTGGCCACCTTGCTATCATACACTTTATCATGCCAGTGTCTTGATTAGGGTGTGGCCCTTGGTCCGGACCACTATCAACTTTTAAAACATGTAGTAAGTATGTTTTCTCTCTGTGTAACGGCTATTCGTGTGGATACAAAATAATAGCAAATAAATCTTCGGTGTTTATTGGATGAGCGTAGTGAGCGTAGCGAGCGGAAGCGAAGACTTCAATTTCACTGGCCCCCCAAAAAATTTAGCTCGGGTGTTTTTTTTTTTTTTTTTTTTTTTTCCGTCTGTTTGTTCGCTCGATTCCGGGCAAACGGCATATGCGATCTTGACGAAAATTTGACCGGACCTTCGTTTTCTCTGAACTTAGAGGTGTATTGTTTTTGGGTACAATCGAAGAAATATTCTCATGAATATCGTACTTTTACGATTTTTTTCGATTTTTAGTGCGAATTTTCGTGACATTTGGGCCGATTCTAACCAAACGGGTGGGGCTACAACGTTCATATTTCACATGGACATTAAGATTATGGTGATGTAGTACCTTTGAAAGAAAAAGTTGAAAAAGTTAGCTAGAATCCATAGAAATAGAGTTTTAATATTAGTTTTTCAATTTTTAGTGCGATATTTTCGTCACATTTGGGCCGATTCTGACCAAACGGGTAGGGCTACAACGTTCAGATTTCACATGGACATTAAGGTTATGGTGATGTAGTACCTTTTGAAAGAAAAAGTTGAAAAAATTAGTCAGAATCTACAGAAATAAAGGTTTTAATATGAGTTTTTTGAAGTTTATAATACCAATTAACAAATAACAATAGAAACTTGACAACAATCACCTCCACAATGCATTCAAAAAGCACTTGCAAAGGAAAAGTGCAAACAAACGCACAAAAACGCAAAAAAAAACTTACAAAAAACGCTCATCCATCAACGCGGCGGGACTTTAGCGTTTTCCTAGTCTATTAAAAAATGTTCCACGAAACTTAACCGAGCAAAGGCTAAACGGTCTATATTTGATTTGTAATCACACACACACAATGGTAAGTTCACTATTAGGGGGGGGGGGGGGGGGGTACAATTTTTTTTGTATCACATCACCTTTAAAAAAATTCCCAATCAACCGAATTTAAGTCAACATCTTATCCCCTTTTCACTATAACCTTTGTTTTCTGCTTCTTTGTTATTTTGCATTTTTGTTTTTGTCTATTTAAAGAATGAATATTAATTTTTATAAAATAATATAGTCTTCTTTTTTAAACGTGGAGCTATTTCGACAACTGGAATATCATTCAATTATTAATTCATAATTGGGTGTTGATTTCAATCAGTACAGGTTTTGAGTGCTCAGCAGGATTAGTTATTATCATTCAACTTAGATAATATTAGTCTGTTCCGAATTTGTCTGTGTGTCTGTGAGTGCGTTCGCTCCAGAAGGGCCGAACCGCTGACCAGATTGCGCTTAAAATTTAAAACAGACATCTGGGACCACGGACAAGTCCTGAGGGCGCAGTTAACATTTTGAGCAAAATCCGTTACGATTTAAACTCACAAGGAATATTGAAAATACGACGAGAATGTCACATTTAATTTGACGACAATGTCTTTTGTTTATGAACAAATCATTTTTATCAAATCATGTTTTGAATTGCATGCAATGACCAAAGTGTATCGAATCTTGCACGCTCATAGGTCCCTCAAAATTCCGCTAGGAGATTGAGTAAACCTTGTATTAATCTTTACTCGTAATTAGTACTGGCTATGTTTTCCATAAAAGTATTGTATGCATTTAAATACACATTCTATATTTCTTTGATAAAATCAATAAATTACCAAATCTATCCCGATTGGGGTTTGAACCCGGGTCTCCCACATTCCGGGTATAAAGACGCCTAAGCCAACTAGACCAGAAAAAACACCAAAGTAGTTGTAAGATGAGTGAGTGAGTCATGTGTTGAGTACCCGGGAACATTTGAATTTGAGTTCATTGGTATATAAATTATAAATTATTGGTTTTGAGTTTAGATGGTATACGGGCGCATAATGCGTCACTCTAGCCTATGCTAGGCTAGATCCAGCCTTAGGTAGGGGGATGAAAGGGAATGTTACCGGGTACTCAACTTATAGCTCGCTCACTCGTCTAACAATGGGAGGAGGTCTTTGCCATGCTGGCAAAGCTTTTTTCCTAACTTCATGTACTATTTTTATCCAAACTATTCGATAAATTTGACTTTGAGAGTGAAATAAGGAACACGTTCTTCATGAGCACTATAAAAATTAACTTCCAACATGACAAATTTATGCAATTTTTTTCATTAAAAAAAAATCATGCAAAAGTTCAAATTTCAATAAAAAATTCTAATTCACAATATTGATATCACAAAAAATAATAAACCCATCAACTTTATTTTTATATGGGTTGTGCATTGTAACATGCACATTTATCATAACCTGAAATTTTACGCAAATCGCGTTCAAGTGGTTTAGGAGAAAAAGGTACATATGCGTCAAAATTATATTATTCTGAGAAAAAGAGGTTTAAAGTTGAAAAATGCTAATTACGAAGTGCGGTTGTTATGGCTATCATCAAGCAACAATACAACTTTAAAAAATATGAATAAAGCATTATAGATCGTCGGATCTCAATGAAGTGAAGTATTTTATATTCAGAAATTGTTATAAGTTAGAATATCATACAAAAATCAGAAAATCAAATTTGGAAGGTTGGTTCACCTATACTAGTGCTCAAAAACGTCATAAATTTAGGCAATAATAAAATGACTCAAATCAATAGCCACAGGATCGATTGTGATTGATGGGTTATTGGCTACTATATTTGCGAACTGAAATATACATTGCATGAGATTTCAGCTGTCAGAAACGTTGCGATTTATTGTGGGGGCGGAGGCTCGACGGGCCTTTATTAACAATTTGTTTAAAGAAAAATACCTGAAACAATTGTTTCGGGAAAACTATTATCCTGGTCTGGTACAATGGGGGTATGGGGGGATGCATTCATGGATGGATGGATTTTGTGTGACTCTTTGGTCTTGTGGTTGACGTATCTGCTTCCAATGCAGAAGGTCCAGGGTTCGATTCCCGCCGAAGTCAGAAATTTTTTAACTTCTGATTTGGACTTAAGTCCATCAGTTATTATCTTAGGAGTTTGTAAACGGTGACTTTGGAGCCGCCCTAGCAACGAAGCACATAATAAATTTAAAGAAGTTCTGAATCGACCTTGTTGATTCTGGCGTTGATCCGCGTGTGTTCGCACTGTCCATACCACTGATTGATATAATTGAGGAGCAAACATTCAAAACGCAACAGGTCCATTCTAGTTAGTTTTGAGATAATAAGCAAAAACTGTTACACAGGAGTGTGCACACATATCATAACAACAATGTATATGACAATTTAAGAAAAAATATAAACATTTAAACTGTAATAATGATATCTTTCAAATTTTGCTATTTTGGTTTTGGCTTAGGTTTTTGATATGGACATGTTGCATTTTGAATCAAAATAGTGGACATGTTGCGTTTTGTTTCAAATTGTTTTGCGTTTTGAATCAAAATAGTGGACATGTTGCGTTTTGTTTCAAATTGTTTTATTTTATTTTATTTTATTTTGATTTGTATTAATTTTATTATATTAATATATATTAATTTATTATTATAAATTTTAATGAAAATTTTATTTTATTTAATATTGGAACCTTCAAAATCCTCCAAAGGCATTCAAAGGCTCCAAAAGAATTCCAAAATTGTTTTATGTAAACTCAATCATAACCTTACTAACCTTGATACCTTGAGACATGGGCGGGAAATCTACTCACGATTATCTGATTGGTTCTTATGGACATGTTGCATTTGAAAAAAAATAAAAATGGACATGTTGCGTTTTGAAAAAAAATTGCTGTTTTGTACTCGCTATTTGTACTGCAAATGTTGCGTTTTGAAGCAAACCTGTTTAACACATTGAAAGAGCTTGCTTTGAAGCATGCAACGCCATCTCTAGTAAAAAAATTGTACTCAGTAGACATGATGCGTTTTGAAACTTTGCTCCTCAATTATTTCCTATTGAAAATATCGATCTTTGGTTGTTGCTCACTCGTCGATTGCGTCGGGGCCTACAAGGTTGGCTTGGTCGCATTGATTTACTGTCCCTCACTGAAAATCAGTTATAGAACTGAGTGGGTAGACTCTAAATACAATTTATTTATTTATTTATTTATGCACCATAACTAGTGCTGGTCTGGGGCACATATAGCCGTATGAGTATTTATTTTTATCAGTTCAAATGGTGACGTTTTTCTTGTTTTAGCGAGTTTCGTTAATAATTTTATAAAATTGTGAAGATCCACATTATTGTCAGTTTAACGAATCTTTTATTTTCTTTCACAATACGATAGGAATGAATTTTTTCAACTCATACAACGCATTTTTGTGAATTGTATAGTACTTTACAATGATAACATTTCGAAAAGTAATTGGTAGCGTTGGGTAGGAACTTTTAAAAAAGAACGCGTTCTTAGGAACACATCTACATTTGAAAACGGATTTTTAGCTGATACAGATATGAAAATCAGTGATAAAAAAACAGTAGCATAGACTATAATTTTTAGGAGGCAATCCAATTACCTCGATTTATGAACCTGTCATATTTGCTCGCGACGACACGGCTTAAAATTTGCGACCAAAATCCTATGTACAATAATTAATTTTATTATTTCGGAACTCAAAAGTTCCTTTTTGTGTGAAGGAACTGTAACTTTTAAAAGTTCCCTTTAAAGGCCAAGTTACAATTTACTTTTTAAAAAAAAAATTGCTGGGAACTTACCCAAATCTGGTAATTGGCTGGATGCGTCCACCTCCAAATTACCCTCTGGTTCCAAAACGACTAAAAGGTTTCTAGCTTCCGTGTGAAAAATGCTATTTAGCTGTATTTTTTGTTTTTGTTACCATGCAGATTGTTAGCGTTATTTTTGTCCGTTGGTAGTTCCGGAGTTGCAGGCTCACGGCCGTCATCATGCTCTGTGGTTTGGTGTGATTGCTTTGCCACTTTCGTTCGTGAAGTTATCTTGTGTTTTTCAAAGTAAATAAGTAAATCTCTCACTAAGTTTATTAATTTGACGTAGAAACAGTTTTTGTTGATATGTGAAGTATCTCAGTTGGCCACGAAAGCGACTGTTCGAGCCGTGAAGACAAGTATACTATTATACACTTCGTTGGGCGTGAAGATGCGGACCGAGCGACAACCTGTTTGATTACTTGAACGTCATCGAAAGTCACGAGATGTCACGTCACAGCTAATATCAAGTTAATAATTACAAGACAGGTAAATACAATGCTACATATCTAAATTTGAAGTTTTACTTTCAACCGTTCATCTCTGGAGGCCTTGAGATGGACTTGATTCCTTGGGACCTTGACCTTGTTAACTTATTGGCACCGTGGTCGTGGCCTAAGAGCCTACGTCAGATTCTAAAAATATCAATCTTTGGGAGAAGCGCGCTACTTTATTTACGGAACATAACATTATTTTATAGAAATCAATCAATCAATAAAAAAATAAAAAAATATACCCCGCTGGGATGGATTTTTTTATTTCCCGAAAGTGTTGATTTTATAGAAATCAATCCAGAAATTTAAAAAAAAAAAAAATTAATTTAAAATTTAATACCCCGCTGGGATGGATTTTTTAATTTCTGGATTGATTTCTATAAAATGAAGTGTTTCCCGATTAATAAAATTGAGAAATACTATTATTTATTTAATTATTTATTTATTATTTGTCTCTGTAATTTGTACACATTATACAACAATTACAGAATGAAACAGGAAAGCAGGCCTATTGTGGCCCATTCACCGCAGTGATCCTGTTCCATTCTACACATTATAAAATAATAAAATAACATAAATTCTCTCATAAATGGACGATAATGATAATGGTGAAATAGATGATACAGTTTATTAATATGATAGTTAAAAATTAAATGAACTAATGTTTATAGCCGGTATCAAAGATCCATTTTTCTTAGCAGTGGTCGTCAACTATAGGTCAATCAGGCAACCATTTGTCATCTGAAATGATCTTGAATGGCCCTTTTAAACGCCTTATCAGAGATCCGTGACTCACGAATGTCCAAAGGCAGGGAGTTCCAAACACTGGCAGCTCTTTGGTAGAATGACCTTTGGTGAGCCCGTGTTTGCGCAAAAGGAGGACATAGCAGCACTCCACTTTTGGCACCCCTACCCAAGAAAACATACCGGTTGTCCAGCTGAAGGCGCTTCAAAGGGTCAACATCAGCTTGTTTGCATAATCCCTTTGCCAGTAGTAGAATATCCATCTGTTTAATAACATTACTGATAAGAGGAAAATCACATTTTCCGCGACGTTCTTCAGCATTGAGAGACTTATCAAAACCCAGTATCAATTTTGTAGCCCGGTTTTGAATACGTTCCAGAGTGCACATATTTATTTCCGTCGACGGATGCCATGCTGGAATTGCATATAGTAGTGTAGGACGAACTTCAGTCAGGTATAATGTCCTTAGAACTTTTGGCTTGCATTCTTTAAGGTTACTGTACAGAAAACCTAGTAATTTAGACGTTTTTGATCTTATGGTTTGAACGTGGAAGTTCCATTTGAGATCAACAGTGATGTTTAGTCCCAGCAGCTTCAGTCTGTCTGTGTTGTCAATTGGATTCCCCTGTACATGGTACCTAGAGTTCGCAGTTAAAGCGGATTTAGACATTCTAAAGCAAACTCTTTTCTTTACGTTCAAATTCATGCTGTTCTGGCGGCACCAAAGTGATATATATCCAGCTCCTGTTGTAATATTTCAATATCTTCAGCAGTCATAATGGATCTGTACAGTGTAAAGTCATCTGCATATTGGTAGCAACTAGACTGTACGCATGCTGGAAGGTCAAGCATAAATATAACAAAGAATAAGGGACCGACAACTGATCCCTGTGGAACCCCAGATGTCACTGCCACTGGCCTCGATGTTGCCCCGCTATGAAGTACACTCTGCGTCCTTCCAGTTAGGAAGGAATCGCACCACTGTAGAAGGTTTCCAACAATGCCGTAGTGTTCAAGCTTCTTAAGTAATCTTGCATGTGGGACAGAATCAAACGCCTTGCTCCAGTCTTATGATATTACATCTATTTGTTTAGACGAAATTTTGTCCATCATGTGCTGCCAGTCCTCAATCAATTCTGTTAGCATGGTTACGCAAGACCTTCTGGGAAGAAATCCATGCTGTTGGTTGTTGATTAGTCCGTGTTCATAGAAGTGCTTAAGGATGTAAAACGAAGTAACCTGTTCTAGCATTTTACACAGAACCGATGTTAAAGCAGAAGGTCTATAGTTGTTTACGTCCTCCTTCGTCCCGGCCTTGTATATAGGAACAACGTTAGCACGCTTCCAGTCAGCCGGGATTTGCCCTGTGGAAAGTGACAGGTTGTAGAGACAAGCTAACGACGGTGCAACAGCAACTGCACACTCCTTTAAAATTCTTGTGGGTATGCCGTCCGGCCCAGACGCAGCTCCTGCACGAAGTTTCTTAATCTTAAGAAGAACAATGTCCTCAGTGACCATAATATCTCCGAGGGTCAGGGGAGGTGATGGGGCGTTGATGCCGAACGATTCAGATGTGGGTGGAGGCGTAAAATTAGATTTAAATTTTGCACTAAAAGCTTCTGCTATGTCCTTAGGGTCACGAAGCAGTTTGTCTCCTGCCCTGAAAAATTCCGGAGCCGTACTTCCACTTTTCCCACGAATAAATTTCCAGACATTCTTGGGATTATTTGATGTGCCTAGTTTCCACATGTAACTGCGATGAGATTGACGTGTTAGACGCTTTACATTCTTCTTAGCTTTGCAATATTTCTCTAAATTGCTATCACTTGGGCTCTCTTTCCAACGCTTGTATAGTTTGTCACGTTTCTTGATGAGGTTAACAATCGAATCGAACAATGCGGTAGCATGCTACAATTTTTGTATGACGTTATTTGTTCTTCTTTTTACGTCTCAACTACTCAACTCAACTCATTTTCCCAGTTCACAGAACAAACTTACTCGATAATTCATTCACTATCAGTGCAATAAGAACTTGGAACGCTCTACCGTCAAACATCAGGGACACCCATATCAATAGTTATAATATCTTTAGGAGTAAAATTCATGAATTATATTTCACAAAATGCCATGGGAATACTGACAAATAAGAACATGCACAATATGTTTAAACCCACATTAATATGCTGTTTCTTGATTTTAACTTCTGTAGACAATTCACTTTCTAATGGTATGAATGAGAGTATAAATGTGTAATATGTATGTATAGTTTATGCACTTTAAAAATGTACATTAATGTTATTATAAACAAATAATTAGAAATCTTAAAATGTATTTATATTAAAGGTTGGATGGAAGAAAAGGTTTAGCTGGCCTAAATCGCACCTGGAAAATAAAGACGATTATCTATCTATCTATCTATCTATCCCTCTCTCTCTAACTTCTAGCTATCTGTCACGTCACGTCGGGAGTGTAGGTCTGACCTTACTAAAAATATTGCAGTGTTTGATTATTAAATTGTATGCAGGCGCGTAGGAAGGGGGAATGGGGGGAATTGACACCCCCACTTTTCATTCTGATCCCCCCCCCCCACTTTTCACGCTGGCACTCTCATCAAAAGATCTGTTTCACATTTGACAAGTATACCCAATTGTATAAGTTATCATTGCAGCCATTAGATTGTGTGTATACTGAACATCCCGAGTATTCTGTGTTCTTCGTCATTACATAAAAAATAAGGTTGAAATTTACTAAAATGGGCATCTTTGCGTTCATTTTTTTAGGTTTTAGATCACAGATAGTTGCTGTAAAACATCGTTTACAGAGTCCGAGTGTAGTTAAAACATGATGAAATAACTGATGATGCTGATTTTGTTTTTCCTTCGGCGAAAGGGCCTCCGGCGGCTGGGGCTTTGCCCCAGACCCCAGCTGCCGCGTTCAAAACCTGCTGATGTATTTGACCCCCCCAACTTTCAAAACATTCTACGCTCCTGATTGCATGGTGCATCTTCAGTGCTATTTCAGGGTCGTAAACTCTTCACAAAACGCAGGCAAAGAACTTACTGTGATTAAATCTCATAATCGCAAACCTGTTACAGGTTGTTGTGAATTCTAAAAATAAATTAAAATCGAAATATTTGTAGACAATTTATCACCTTTTTGGTTTTCTTTTCCAGTGTAGACCTATGTCCCCTTTGCTACGATTTGGATCGATCGATTCGGATATCTTCAACATCTCTAAACATGGTACGATGATTAGTAATTAAAACCAATAGTTATATTGCACTTGAACTCATTTTTCAATTTTTATTAATTAGACGAGGGAGCGAAGCGACTGAGTATCTCCATTTAACTCAAACGGCGCTTATTATGTGATTCTGTGTGCGTGTACATCGAAAATCAGCCGAAACGCTGAACAGATTGCGCTGAAATTTTAAACAGACATCCGGTACGAGTTTACTGAGAATTGCTAACAAAATCAGCTAGATCCATTGCGATTTAAACCTACAGGAAATAATAAATTGAAAAATAGGCTGCGATGTGTAGTAGTTATTAACGACAATAATTTTGTTTTTGAAAAAATATTTTTTGTTTATTGTTTGGCTGTGAAATGCCGTGCCCAAGGTTTATCGAATCTTGCACGCTCAAGGTAGGCCCTACCCCCAAATTCCGCTCGGAGATTGAGTAAATCTTGGAATATTTACACGTATTTCGTACTGGCTATTTCACAGATGATAGACTACACTGCGTTATATGCATTTCAAAACATGTTTAATAATTTTTAAAATACAATCCAGAAATTACAAAATCTTTCCCGACCAGGGGATTGGACCCAGGTCTCCCACATTTCGGGTATAACGGCGCCTTAGCCAACTAGACTAGGAAAACGCCAAAGTCGTTGTTAGACGAGTGAGCGAGTCATGTGTTAGTACCCGGGAACATTTGCATTTAAGTTTGATAATTATATTGGTATAAATAATAGGGTTTTTAGTTTAGTTGGTATAAGGGCGCGTCAACTGTAAGGCCATAATGCGCCACTCTAGCCTATGATAGGCTATAGGGAGGCCTTAGGTAGGGGGAAGAAAGGGAATGTTACCGGGTACTCAACACATGGCTCACTCACTCGTCTAACAACGACTTTGGCGTTTTCCTAGTTACCACCTTTTTCATTCAACAGTACACTACTTCGCATGCTTAGAACGTCGAATCTAAATAAACACAACACTTTCATACTTACTTCCTAAAATATTTCCCACAGCTAAGCCATGTTCTGGCTTTGTGGGCTCTATGAGTCATTCCTTATTGTGGATGTGTGATGTATTTCTTCTACAAAATAAATAAATGGAATAGGCCTATAGGCCATAAAAAAAAAAAAAACGCAACTAAAAACAATATATGAGCCATGCTCGCGAAGCCACAAGCCACTGGAAATCAGTTTAACATCTAGCTGTTAAGAAGGCACCTCCCGCTGCTCGTTAGCCCTACCTTGCCCATGTTATTTGACTTAAAACATACTTGCGCAAAAAGATGTTTCTGATGAACGATTCAAGATATGGAAGAGGGTTTGAGGTTATAATTAAAGGTTATATAATAATAATTATTATTATTTAGCCTTTATTCACAACAGAAACATTTCCACCAGTGCGAATATAATAGTACAAAGATAAACATGAAAATGAAAAGTACAGTACAGAAAAAATTACAGAACATATTGATTAGAATATATACATATTTGTATATAAGTGTGTGTTTATACGTGTGCGTGTGAGTGTTTGTGCGTGTGCGTGTGTCTTAAGTCTGACTGCGTCGTGTATGTGCGGTTACTGGCCTACAGTGTTGTTTAGTTCTGTTTTGTCTGATGCTAAATTAAGGAAAAAAAAATATCATAGTTACAGTTCAATTTAGTTAATTTGTTATAAGTAGATTGCAATCTATTTAAACATGCATATGTGCAAATGCCGATTCTTGGTTTTGCAACTTTTTTTCAATTGCCTTAATCGAAATAATTTGTCTGAATATATACCATTCATTTTCCAGTAACACCAACCTACATCATCTCGCTACAATGGAAGCGGATGACGGCGTGGTTTGGCCAGGGGGAGGGGAGGGGGAGGCCAGGACGGCCGCGCCTGCGCAGGTGAGTCTTATAGGGAATACATGACGTCACACCCAACTGTCATGGCCGACTGGTGCTTAAAAGTGCCATAGCGCCATTTAAACACATGTTAAAAGGGTGCATTTTATTGGAGATTCCTCAAAGCTACTTGTTCATAGCATTTGGCAGAGCAAATCAATCGAATATGTATTCTACAATGAATATTGAATCTGTTACTTTAAAAAAAAGCTGAATAGCAGGTCTAAGGTCTAAGGCAGGTGACCACTTTCGGCGCTTATGTAGTTAGGTGACGCAGTAAAATTTTGGCTGCTAAATATTTTTCGGATTCACCTTAGCTAATTGATATATTGGCATTGGTATCGTACACATTTTAAAATCAGTGTCTGCCGATATAGAAGCCGTGTTTAAATTGCATTTGTTACCCACTAGTTGCCCAAAGTTAGTAGATAATGCGACACCAAAGCTTTCTTGAAACTCTTGTATGAGAATCACATTATCGACATAGACAGTATTATTGGTGACGTCACGCAACTGGTTGTCATAGCAACGAAGGAAATCGACTCCAAACAATCTTTGGCGCCTGTTATACCCAAATACAGCAATAATTCATAGACTGTCCTGTCATGTCCTGTTGTAATGTGGCCACAAATAAACAAAATATATACAAATTATTTCAATTATAATTCTCTTGGCGATGGAATTGATACAATCCAAAAATTCTAAACCTAAAAGTACACGTTTCACGAAATGTGTAGCTTCGTTTATGTATATGAAACTGCAAAACGTATTACTACTGCACTTTAGACAAAATGTCATTTTAGTAGCCAATGAAAACTCAATTTCATGTAATGTTTCCAGGAAGCTTCGAAGAATGATGGAAGAACAGCTGTCGCTCTGTGTTCTGAAGGCGATCAGGGACATACCAGGTGAGTTGAAGTATTAGTAAAATTACTTAAGATATAGACATACAATCACGAATACATTCAGATACGCATACATACATAAACAAGCACGTGCAGACATACAAATACATACATACAGAAACATAAATACACATACATACAGAAACATTAATACACTACATACAGACACAAACATACGGGTATAGCAAATCAGGCCCTGAGACCTAACAGCCACTCTAAACAAAGCCCCAAGTTGGCTCGGCAATTATAGCAAATCACAATCTCCGCGAGTAAACTAAAGAAGATTAAACACGAAGGCTGGACGCTTATCAAATTAATCAAAAAGTAGCTCTCAAACTCTCTCAATCAAGAGACTAATATCAGTGACGTTTTTGATTACCCGGACATCAAGGAAACACAAACACAAAGCAATAACAAACAACACAAAGTAGAGGGATATTTGCATATCCCGATACCTTTGGACTCACCAGGACACTAGTCCACAGGCGGTGTGTGCGGCTGGGCTGCGGCGTCCGTCCCTTCTGGAATGGGTGGCGTCCTCTGGCTAGCCTAGTTATCACTTAGGATAGGCAAATTCTTACTACATAAAATGATTGGCTGAAGGCATTTTTATCATGAAAATAGGGGGAAAGCAAATGGTAAAAGTGGGGGAAAGTGGGGTTCCCTGACTTAAACATGAAATACGCGGAATTCAACTGTATAATTTTGACAGTAAAGACAGGTTACAAATATGAAATGAAAATGAATGACTACGATTGGATCCAACCTAAGCAAATTACCTCCCTTTATTTCGTGAAACAATTTAAATACATTGTTCCCATATTAAAATAGTTAATTTGGTTGGTTTAACTCCACACTTCTGCTTTTTCCTCCTTTGCGAACGACGCACTGATAGGCGCGTACGTAGGATCGACGGCTTGGGGCGTAGTCAAGAAGTGACGCACGATAGCCACTTCTGACCTCGTGCACAAGCTCGCACGGTACTTCTGGCGTCGATTCTACTTACGCCTTCTTGCTTAACACAGCCATTTAGGCATGTCTCGAAGCAGTGGCTGTTTTACAAGGCCACACGGTCTCGGAGGGGAGGGCTCGACCCATGTTTCTTAGGTCGGGAAATTTATACAACGATGAATGAATAGGTTAGGCATGGGGATTGCTTGGTTAGGTAGTGCTCTAGGTCTGTGACGGGAGTGGATTAGAATAAGCCATGTAGTTGCAAAGGTCGTCTAGGTGCGGGTTGCACGGGTGTTACCACATGGCGTGGCAGTAACTGTCTCGTCGAAACTCGCGAATATGCTTAGAATTTATGAATCAAACTAACCCGAAAACTACACAATGCTGCACTATGCAGGAAAATACACGGAATGAAGCCATTGCGGCTTGGTACACGGCTCGGTTACTCTTTGGCGACACTGGCACTCGACTAACTTCACTCCACCACTGGTCACTTCAACGGCCCAAGACTTAGTGGCTGCCTCTCCTTCCCGATCTGTGAGCATCCCTTGCCAGCGCGGGCTTTTCCACCCGGTCATGTGATCGCCTAGCTAACAACCTGTCAGCGAGTACCTCTGATTGGCAGTTGTTGGTGGCAGATCGCCTGCCTAGACCTATGGGATGGCCCGTCGTTTCTCATACCTCTCCTCTGGTAATATTACACTCTTAATTCGTTGTCAAAATCTTACCCCAGCTCGGCTGGCCGTCTTCTAGTCCATCACTGTAACCTCGCGTTTCTTTCTTT
>JAMZAV010007899.1:0-28569 GCA_024449915.1 Sweltsa coloradensis | reverse complement strand
TTTCGCACGAAATTACTGTATTAATTTGACTTTAAATCGCTGGGTGCTGAGGAGGCTAACCCGGTTGAGTGGGGGAGTTCATTGACCAGCGAACGAACAAGTCGTCTTCGAGAGGAAGTACAATGGTGTTCTGACAAAGAATTGTTGATAAGAAGAGTAATTAGTTAGCAGTGCATTGGAAAACACCGAGTATCGAATGGATTAGCCGATCAAGAGGCAAGAGTCAGAAGAAGGTAGAACATCTGCACTCCCACGTCCGAGACTGAGTCACGGCTGATCCAGATCAAACCAGAGAGGGGGGACTTAAAGTAGACATGGTTTCATTACTATAGGTCAAGTCACTCACCACATGGGGGTTCGGACTCACGTTCAATCAGGTGAAATGCATAAGCTTAACCAACAGGCTAATTAGGATGATTGTGGTTAAATACAAGTGCTCCTTCTTTTGTTGAGATTGTGTTCTTGTTTTGTGATAATCCTCTCTATACATGTCCTAGAAAACCACCTCATTAAATACCTATCGATTTCGGTCACTGTTGGGAAGATTAGTCTGTGTAACAAACACAGCTACGTTCCCCAGAACAATAGTTACTTTGGTAAATAACATCTATACCAAGGGCTAATCACCTCTCAACTTGACAATATCACATTTTAAATAAAAAAATATTAATAACAGTGGAAAGTCCAATGATTTTTATATACAACGTTTCTACCTGTTATGTAGTTTCATTTTTAATAATTACACATTGATTACCGGTCGGAAGTCAAAAACACGGGCGAATGTCACAAACCACAAATTGTTTGTTATCAAAATGTAGGTTAAGGACCCGCTTTCGCCAAGCAATATTTTTGTTTCCCAAAAAAGGCTACTATGAGGTACGCTCGTCAAGGAGTCCAATTTGGGCGGAAATTGATGCCAGATAATGTGTGAAATAAAGTCAGAGTGTTTTTTTTCGCCCACCGGGGGTCAAAACAATGAGTCGAAACCTCTTTTACCCGGATTAATTTTTTACTCTTTTGTGAATTTTGTAGTACAATATGAGTTTTGTTTGGTCCCGATTGTACGCTGCTCTAAGGACCGTACCCAGTTTTTATTTGTGTTCAATGCAAACATCTTTTCACTTTTAAAAATAAATATGTACACACCGTTTTTTCGAGAGGCATAACCACCTTCCATATTCCTTCCAGGTGAGCGGTATCGCATTGATAGGGGATGGTCCCGTATTTGGTTGTCTGCTCTTTAGATTTTCGTAAAAAAAATATTTACTATGAAGTTTGGCCCGTCAATTTGGACATTGGCTAAAATAGGGCGTTTCGGACGGCATTGAACATTGTACCATTACGACGGGTTCGATTCGCGGTACACAAACTTTTGTTTTTCTAATACATTTATCCCTTCCGAAGGTGTTGAAGATCGAAAAGTTTTTTATGGAATCTTTAAAATTCGACTTTTGAACATTTCCATCTACCAAGGTCTAGAGGATTTTTTTGCGGTATTGGTCGAAAATTCCGGGTCAATTTATTCAACCCTCTTGTGCGTCCGTCTCTAAACTTCCAAAATCACCAAAGAACAAAGCTCTCGAGTTTACTCAAAATTAAGGAAAAAATCTGATATTTGAAACCGGGCCAGGAAAAATTATAAGAATACGGGACATTTTTGTCTATCTAAAGGAACCAACCCCTTGATAAGCGTAACGTCAACACCCAGAGGTGAATTGAAGTTAAAAAAATTACATTTAAAAATGTCATTAAAATTAATTTTCTAATGGTTCCGTTTTCGAGGATTCCTTGAAATTTGATTACATTTGAAAAGATGCAAAATGAACCACGTAAAAAGTCAAGAGGTTTTTTCGTGCCAACGCGTGAGTGCGTCCGAAAATGCTGGCGCCGGGGGACGGGTGACGCGCGTACTTTGGGCGCCGCGTCTGCCGCCGTTTCGCTCCGTTTTGAAGGTGGCCGAAAAACAAGATTTCGGCAAATTGGGGAAAACTCGAAAAAAGGGTGGAAGACGGGGCTCGATGGGGTTAGGGTATTTTTCATCGAAATTTTCAATCCTTTGCGATCGAGGGCAGCCAAGAGTTGACTCCCTACGGTGCGTGGGACCCTCGTTTCGGGGCCAAACTCTTTGCAGCGCCAACTATGTACGTTAGCAGACTATAGAGAATGGCGATGTCCTCCAGCGAATGCCAACTAACACCAATAAAGCCAGCGGTTTAGCCGAGCTCGTTTAACCGGTTCCCACTCGAACACCGAAGTTAAGCAGAATCGGGCGTGGTCATGGGTAGAGTGGGTGACCGCTCTACCCTGAAACTCACGTATACCGCTGGTTAGAGCGGGATGGAGGGTTCGAAGCTAGTGTAACGGCTTCGTTCTCCTTGACATCTGCTCGGCATCCGGTTAGTGGAGGAACCTATATATGACTGTCAAAGTTACACCGTCCTGTCGGATGGGACGTTAAGCCGTTGGTCCCCTTGGTACTTTTCGAAAGGGAGTAGGCTTCGTGCCGGTACCGGGTTTCCCTCCTCCCTTCTGTTCATACTTCATCCTCATCTATCACCACTCATCGTCTGGATTAGCCAAAGTGCATAAATATGAGACGTTAAGCAATATTCAATCAATCGACACCAATAAAACCGGAATCGGAAGAACTATTAAGAGCATATTATTAAACTACCACCATGCAACAGAACATGCAGTGACTCTAAAAACCACATCGTCAAGGATGAGATGAATTCTTATGAGCTGAAACTTATTTCATGAATTTGCACATGCAAATAATGTACTCAAAAGTGTTTTACTGTATTGAGTTCTTTAACTGCTTTTGTTCTGTGGACTCACTTCACATTTTGAGCCTAGACTACAGAATTATATAACGGGTTTAGGAAGCAATCTCATGCGAAAACATACTTTTCTGATGATAGTTGGGAATAACACTGTTGTTTTAGTTTTTAGATAAATGTTTTACTGAATTAGTTGCATTTATTGAAATAAAATAAAAATAGAGAAGATCTAACAGGAAGACTTTTCCATTTCCAATTTGGTTTTATACCTGACTTCATTTTTTTTTTTAAATATCACAACGAGCTGGACATTAATGTAGTATTTCAAGTTCAATTGAACAAATGGGTTCAATTTATTTCATTGTTTGATTTGCTTTTTCAATGGCAAACAAAGTTCGTGGTTACGTAAATACAAGATAAATGACTGTGCGTGCTGGCTTGAAAGTACCCGTATATATTACCATTTTGGTGCTCTATTTTCGTTTGATTGCCATTATTTGTATCACGTTTATTTTTACTAAAAAAAACACATAATTTCAAAACGTATCCTAGTTACTTTTTTTACCTAGGGAACAAACAATTGCGGAATAACTTTCAAAAAAACACAAACACACGAACAATAACCCCGGTCAGAAAAATAAAACCCCAAAAAAAGTGCGTAAATTTTCGGAAGCTCCGCTTCCTTCCCAGACGCGAGGGAACTGAAGGAAGCGGAGCTTCCGAAAATGTACGAAACTTTTTGGTAAGTGTTTTTTTTTTCTGACCGTGTTTATTGTTCGTGTGTTTGTGTTTAATTATATCTTCCCGGTCTAAGAGTTTTGGTTTTTTTAGTTCCAAAAAGATTTTCTTCTATTTACCTAAGGAAGGGTTCTTACCTTTGGGGTGGCTGTGCTGGTGCAATCGTTTTGTTTCTCTGTTCAGCCCCGCCAAAAGTATTTTACGGCCGTTGTCTGCGCCACCAGGATGACCACGAACGACCGCCACAACAAACATCACGTTCATGATGGGCCCAAATGTGGTATGCCACTATGTGTGTGTGTATAGCTGCTGATCGCACGTCTTGTCGTCCACTTCCAACCAATGCACGGACACCTCTGACGAATCAGGCTGGTGGGGAAAGGGGAAATCTTAGTATTGTAAAAACTTGTCAAGGTCGCATGCGCGGCAAGCTCACGCACCGTAGTGACCACCAGCCATCATGCAACACTGGAGATGCTAAGGTCTCCTGGTACCTTTGCATCCGGCGCTCTCCGTCTTACGTCCCGAGCACATGCAAACCATGACGTAACAACTACCCCTCAATCCCTCCCCCTCCGCCATGCACATTCTCGTTCGCAACCTGGTCAAGAGACTTTTCGACAATTACGTTTCGCTCATGGTGATTAATGCTTTTATCGGCAATTGTCTGTTTAGATCTTAATGTGTTTTTAAACAGGTAATTTATCTTTGTTCTATCAGGAAAATATTGTGTTTAATCACAAAATCCAGAACTAGCTTATTGAAGGATGATGTAATGTACTACTAGGCCGCTTCGCAAATGCTTTTTCCATTCGCGTTGATGGATGAGCTTTTTTTAAAAAAAATTATGTGGATCTCATTATTTTTTCTATAGTTATTGATATTTCTTATCAATTATACACAAGTACAACGAACGCTTATTTCTTTATTTCTATGAATTTTGACCAACTTTTTCAACTGTTTCTTTCAAAAAGCATTACATCACCATAATATTTATGTCAATGTAAAATATAAACGTTGTATGGCCTCAACCGTTTGGTCAGAATCGGCCCCAATGTAACATATTAAAAACCGAGAAACAGTCGTAAAAGTTCGATTTCTATGAAAAGAATTTTTTTCAAATGTCTCTCAAATCATAACATTCATAATATCAGTGATTTTAAACGTTCCCATAAAGTTTCATCAAGATCGGAGTAGCCGTTTGCCAAATATCACGAAAATATCTCATTAAAAATCGAAAAAAATCGTAAAAGTACGATAATTGGATGAGCGAAGAGAAGACTTCAATTTCACTGACCCCACAAAAAATAAGCTCTTGTGTTTTTTTGGGTTTTTTTGTCTGATTGTTTGCTCTTTAGCGGGCAAACGGCAAATGCGATCTTGACTAAAATTGGAGGGGACCTTCGAAATCTCTGAACTTAGACCTGCCTTGTTTTTGGGTACAATCGAATAAATATTTCTCATGCATATCGTACTTTTATGCTTATTTTCGATTTTAAGTGCGATATTTTCGTGACATTTCGTCCGATTCTGACCAAACGGGTGGGGCTACAACGTTCATATTTACATGAATAATAAAGTTATGGTGATGTAGTTCATTTTGAAAGAAAAAGTTAGACATGCTGGCCTGAATCCATAGAAATAAAGTTTAATATAAGTTTTGAGGTGTATAATAATAATTAAAAATTAACAACAGAAACTTGATAACAATCACCTACATTGCGTTCGAAAAGCACTTGCATAATAGATCCCATGCAACTAAAAACTTACAAAAAGCTCATCTATCAACGCGACTAAAAAGAGCGTATTTTTTAAATCTTTTTAATAGACCCGCCACTGTTTTTTTTTTATACTAGGCATATGTATAAAATGTTTTGAATATTATGGCTACGAAGTATAATATCGGTATTACTATGAACGAAGCACCTTGTAACCTTTTGGTCTGATATGAGACAATTTCAAAGATATTTAAATATTATTTGTTCCCGCCTTTCAAATTGTATAATTATTTTGAATAATTAATTACATTTAAATAATTATATGAACTATTTCAGCCAATAATATTTCATTTTATTGTGTAATGACAATTTATCAGCCACGCGTAATAAATAATGACTAGTGTTTGTGCTTCGTATCCGCGTCGTCATGGCCATGGCCAGCTGCGGTGATTACGTAATCGATGTCCGTGTACTCTGTGTGCAGGAATCACATAAACATGTCACAATCGTAATCTTATGTGCGGGAATGGAATGTTTTCTCGTTCACTGCGCTACATTATCGGCAAGTGCACGTGAACTCTGGTCATTCAGTGACGTCACACATAGCTTGTGGAGTGTGGAAACATTACTTTCATCAACATTTGCGCAACACAACTTGCACGTGCGTGCATAAATCTCCGACGGAATGACAAGTCCCGGGTGACTTGTGTGTGATTGCTATGCATCTTTTGAATGGTTGGTATCAATAAACTATCTGAGTTTCATCATGCAACTACGTCACGTTTTTTGAACCGTGGGACCGAAAACATACCCCCTTCTGCCTAATCACCAGGGCGTAATAGACTAAGCCAATTACAACACTCAATTTCCGTGACTACGTCACAAAATCTTCAGTCGAAACGAACGCAAGCAGAGAAGGCTGATTTCTTCAAACACACTTACTTGGTCTCTCGAGGAGACTTCACGTCCGGGTTGCGGCTCTAGACAGGGCGGATCAACCAGGAACTTGGGCGAGAATTTGGAACTTCGATCGTTTGGATTTTGGAACTTGGAACGTGGGCGAGAACTTGGGCGAGAATTTGGAACTTGGAACTTGGTCGAGAACTTGACCCCTGGACCTGGTCAATATCTACAAATCTACGAATCGCGATAACACGGTAAAACAAACTTGCTATCTACGAACGAACTTTTATAAAATGGCTGGCTAACTTTTTTATTACTGAGAACTTTTTATTATTGAGAACTTTTATTAATGAGAACTTTTATTATTGGGAACTTTTGAGAATTTGATAACATGTTTTTTGAAATTGTAAATGTAACATAACTTGATTTGATTCATTATAATTGTATTTTGAAAACTGGTTTTGTTAATTTGTGTTAACCTTTCGTTGTCGTGTCTGTCCCACTCAATATTTTATTTCAGTTTTCTTAAATTAAACTTCAGCAGTTGGCAAGACTACTGACTTGAGCTAGACCGGCGCACTCTTCTAAGGTTGGTAATTGTTTTTCTCAACAGCTGTTTGACTTTGAGTGACAGTGAATTTTTGTTTGATTGTTTTTCAATATTGGATTTGTGTTTGATTTTATTGTTTTAATTTGTTGTGGGGCTTGTTTGGCTATTTAGCGACATTGGCGCGCCAACTGTGTGGCTTGATTCTATACACTACCCGAGATTAATAATAAATAACTAAATAAATAATATAAAACGTGGTGCTTGCCAACTTTTAACCTAAAATTTTATTTTGAAAACTGAATAATTAAATCAAAATGAGTGAAAAGGACGACAAGGAAGGTTATTGTTCTGAGAGTGAGAATAATACACAATTTAATAATGTTACTAGTGACACGACACCAGAGATCATGGATACTCCAGAGGTCCACAACCCACTCACAAACCCAGGAAACCCACTTGCTGAGTCCACTCACCTAGGCCTAGAATCTCCTAGACCAGTGATGGAAATCACAAGGCTTAACGAGATCACACTAAGCCTGGACCTAGCATACTTCTACAGCCACAGGTAGCACAGGTGATCAAAGACAACACAGTGAGTCTGAAAAACTTGAGCTAATAATATCATGCATTATGAACAGATTAGAAACAAGTTTTACAGTACTGAAAGTAGATAATCAAGGACTAGGGCTAGGATTGAAAGAATTAAATTCAAAAAATTGATAAAGGAAATGAAAAAACTAGTACAGATATTGCCGGAATAAAAACGGAGCTGAGTGCAAAAATCGATGAGGGAAATAAACAAATGAAATCAGACATTACTGACTTAAGAACCGACATAAATAAAATAATAACCGAGCTGAGTGGAAAAATTGATAAAAGATACGAGGAACGTAGAGCAGAACTAGAACGAGAATCAAAATTGAAAGCAGATAAAGTAGGCGTAGAGAGAGATGAAATAGAAACAGATGTTGAAGCGTGTGATGATAAAAATGTTGGGTTATTGGAAAATGCTAGAGATGTTGATGTTTCCGGGTTAATTTTTAATAATAATAATAATGATAACGTTGAGTTAAACCTTAGTGTAAGTGATGCGTATAGTGAAAGTGTAGGGCGAGATAGGGCTAACAATATGACAGTTAGTGATGATGTTGATAATGGGAGAAACCGAGTTAATAAAGTTGAATTTAGTTGTGACGTAAGTGATGTAAGTGAAAACGTAAGTGAAAAAGAGATAAATAAAGTTAAAGTTGATAGTGGAAGTGACGTTGATAATGTAAATCTACGTAGAAGTGACGTTGATATGAGAGAAAACGGAGAACCTAACAATAAAAGCGGAGAAGGTGAAACTTGTGTTAAAAATAATAATAATAAAGTGGAAGTGGAAATAAAAGAAATTTTTAACCCGGAATACATAAATAATTTAGTAGTTGACGATAATGGAGTGAGAATCGAACCAGTGAGAAATGAGTTATTGATAGTGAGAGATGAGGGGATTGAGGCTACTTAATGCGTAAACAAAATTTAAATAAAAACAAGTGTAACTTAAACTTAAAATATTTTGGTCAGGATGGTATGGTAAAACGGAGAGATAAAATTAAAATCAATGACAGATGGTTTGGGAAAATTGAAAAACTTACTGAACTATACAAGAGGAGGGAGCGTTGGAAAAATAAGCCTTCAGCAAAAATCAGAAAGTATGAGAGTGAAAAAGGGAAGAATTCTAAAATTAAATAACATAACAGTAGACCGGTAGGAGGTTAGGACACCCAGGTGTCAACACTAGGGTACACAAAGCCTAAATAAACATAACCTAAAAAACTTGCTTTTCATAAATTAAAAAAAATATGTACTTTAAACTAACACAAACATAATCAACAACAATTTATGAACTAAACTTGACTGCTACTTAGAATATAAATTGGGATAAAATAAAATTGTGAATTTTAAATAATAACTTTGAATTTATTTTTAATGTGGACTAAAAATAAAATAAATCTTGAACTTGAACTAGAGATAGAAAGTGACAAGGAGTTTTGAGGGGATTAAAACCTACCAGTAGAAAAACACAGTAGGCCTAAATTAAATTACAAACATTTTAAAACCTACCAGTTTATAAAATAGAAAGAGTATTACTGTTAATTTCAACCAGTATATAAAACTTGACCTTGACTTAAAATAACATAAACAATGGATGCATGTGGCCAGCCTCCACAGATAGACACTCAGCTGCAAAGCAATAAAAACTAATGACTTAGATAAGATAAACAAATCTTCACCCACTGTGGCAATGAGTACAGTCACTCACAAATATTAATACACAACTTAAAGAGGAACATTTATAGCACAATTTAAAGGGGAACAGGGAACACTTCTTAGTGCATCACACACAACTTAGGTTGTCACACAACTTGTTTTGTCACACACATAATATGTGTTGTCACACCCAAACAAAATATAACCTCACATTTTTATAACATTAAAACTTTTTGAAGTTAAAATTAGCTAATATTGGATTTGTTTTACAAACTTTAAAATAAACTTACTTTTTATACTAAAATAATTTAAACCTAGTTTGGACTTGTATAAAAGTAGCCTAGATTTTAAATTATAGTTGAAATGTTGAAACGTTGAAAGTGAACTTGGAACTCTGAAGTTGAATTTAATTTAAACTTGACAACCAACTTATTTTATAAACTAAACTTAACATGTAAAATTTAAAAATAGAAACTAATATAAATAGTAAATTTGAGAGCTTTCAGTGAAATAAAGTAAGGCTAGAGAGAAGTGAAACAGAAACAGATAGTGGAGTGTTAGATGATGATAGGAGGGTGAAGTTAAATACTAGATTGAAAGGTGGTCTCGAGTTAATGTTTAATAATAATAATGTGGTAGTTAATGTGAACGTAAGTGATGAAGTTGAAGTTGATAACGTAAGTGACGATGTTGGTAAAGTTGAATTTTATGTGGACGTAAGTGACGATGTTGGTTAAGTTGAATTTTATGTGGGTGTTTTAAGTGGTCGTTAGGAACGATGTTGGTTAAGTTGAAGTTTTTGGTGGTCTAGGTGATGCGAACTTAGAATTAAGTAAAGTTGAAGTGGAAATAATAGAAGTTATTAACTCGGGAGTCACAATAATCTGGTATTTAACGTTAGCAATATGAGGGATAGGACAGTGAGAGATGATAGTGAACTGAGAGATAGTGAACTGAGAGATAGTGAACTTTGAACTTGAAGTGAATTTTTATTTTAATTGAATAAAACATAACTTGACAACGTGGAGACATTGAACTATTTTATGAATAAACTTCTTGAACTTTGCTTGGAACTTTTTGCAATTTTTGTTGGAACATAACCTCACTTTGAATATAATGCCTCACAATAATTTTGAAATGAACCTTGTTTAACTTACAACTATTTTTAATAAATTCAAACTAGGATTTGACATAGGATTTAAAATAAAATAAATAAAAATTTGCTCGAGTAAGCTCGATAATAAAATAATACTTGACGTTACTTGTTTTGCAACCTTGTGTATTACCATATTTTGTTTTGACACATTTTGGATTAGTAAATTTTAATAATTAATTTTAAAATAATAATTTGACTTTTTGGTGATATTGGATAGAGCCTAACAATAAATTTTATAATTTTAAATCATACTGAATAGAAACTAGATGAGGATGGGGGATTGAACGTTGGATAGTTCAAATGTTTTTCAATTTTAATTTTTGGCGGACTTATTTGTTACAACAATAACAACTTTTCACATTTAAATACAAACACATTACACTGACATGGATTAGTGGTACAATTTTCACAGATGTGCTTATCAATAAGAGAGGAGACCGTATTGGCTGAACCAATATTTAATCAACCTTATAATTAATCAACCTTTAGTAATCGTGCATAATTAACTTGTTTTGTTGTCATCGTGTAATATTAGTGAGCATGTAATATGTATACGCCTTTTTGTAACAGTTTCCTGTATAGGTTGTGTTGCGATATATATATTTTTTTTATGGCGTTTTTAAGTATTTAGCGATGTAATTTTTTTGATCGAGTAAATACTTTATTAGATATGTTCTGGTGCGTTTATACCTGTGAGTTAAACATTTATGGGCTGTATAGAACAGCGAGCGAGTGAGTGGGAGAGGTTTAAATAAATAAACCACAGTATAATTATTTGACAAAGCAAACGGGAACACGTGTAAGCGGAATTTTGGAGTCAGTACTTCTTACCTGGGGTATTTGATGGATTTAGATTCTTTTGTCAAACGAAAACTTAGTACAGTGAGTAGTGGGCATACCAAATTAACAGGTTGAACTTTTGAAATTTAGTCTGGAACATATCGAACCTAATTGAATTTGACTTAGTTTTAAGGCGGAGAGAGGGCGGTTTTCCATTGTAAGACCGGACAGTAACTATAGTTACTACATATTCATTTTCGTATCATCATATCATACCTTTGTTTTCTATCAGCTGATTTTGTATTGTTCTTTTACCTATGTTTAAACAACAGCAATGCTGAATAATTTTGATCGCAATCATTACTTGTGACACTTAATTTTCTGTTGATTATTGGAAAGATTTTCCATTGTGCAATTTAACAATTGTAAAACTTGATTAATAATTTGACTTTGACTTTATCTCAATGAGAGTATAATTTTGTGGACAGATACAAAGTTGAACCACGCGGTTAGATGGAAGGCATCTGGTTAGACGAAAGCTTCGGATATTTGATTGATAAATAACTTGATCGATAATTTAATTTTTGCGACAACACGTAGCTGA
Source organism: Sweltsa coloradensis (assembly GCA_024449915.1). Lineage (NCBI taxonomy): Eukaryota > Metazoa > Arthropoda > Insecta > Plecoptera > Chloroperlidae > Sweltsa > Sweltsa coloradensis. Next base: position 17,087 of record JAMZAV010007899.1, on the reverse strand, counting down.
CTGATAACGTTTATTCAATTGTTTAATTTTTCTCGAGGGATGGGGTGAGATAGCAGACATATAATTAGTTCAGTAATAGACTGTGTTGTGTTGATTGTGCCTGTAATATTTGTTCCTCAACCATCCTTTCTCTTTTCATGTCATATTCCTGTATCTTTGTGGTGTCATGTACCTAAATAACAATTGTTTCACTATTATTTTCATTGCTAATGTTGCAATATTTACTTCTCTAAAAATCAATGCAAACATTGATAAAAACTGTATTCATTACTGTAATTTTCTTTTAAAAACTATAATTGAAACTAAATATTATTTGCAACCAATGGTAAATAACCACACTCTCATTTTATTCAAAACATAACCATGCTTGTGAATAAAATAATACTTATAAAACTATAATGTAAAATTTAAATTTAAGAACTTAGTGAAGAACATTCAAAATTTTCACTACATTCAATTTTTCTGCCCTTCAGAGGGGATATTGTAACCTTTTGGTCTGATATGAGACAATTTCAAAGATATTTAAATATTAATTTGTTCCCGCCTTTCAAATTGTATAATATTTTGAATAATTAATTACATTTAAATAATTATATGAACTATTTCAGCCAATAATATTTCATTTTATTTGTAATGACAATTTATCAGCCACGCGTAATAAATAATGACTAGTGTTTGTGCTTCGTATCCGCGTCGTCATGGCCATGGCCAGCTGCGGTGATTACGTAATAGATGTCCGTGTACTCTGTGTGCAGGAATCACATAAACATGTCACAATCGTAATTATGTGCGGGAATGGAATGTTTTCTCGTTCACTGCGCTACATTATCGGCAAGTGCACGTGAACTCTGGTCATTCAGTGACGTCACACATAGCTTGTGGAGTGTGGAAACATTACTTTCATCAACATTTGCGCAACACAACTTGCACGTGCGTGCATAAATCTCCGACGGAATGACAAGTCCCGGGTGACTTGTGTGTGATTGCTATGCATCTTTTGAATGGTTGGTATCAATAAACTATCTGAGTTTCATCATGCAACTACGTCACGTTTTTTGAACCGTGGGACCGAAAACATACCCCCACTTCTGCCTAATCACCAGGGCGTAATAGACTAAGCCAATTACAACACTCAATTTCCGTGACTACGTCACAAAATCTTCAGTCGAAATGAAACGCAAGCAGAGAAGGCTGATTTCTTCAAAAACACACTTACTTGGTCTCTCGAGGAGACTTCACGTCCGGGTTGCGGCTCTAGACAGGGCGGATCAACCAGGAACTTGGGCGAGAATTTGGAACGTTTGGATTTTGGAACTTGGAACGTGGGCGAGAACTGGGCGAGAATTTGGAACTTGGAACGTGGGCGAGAACTTGGGCGAGAATTTGGAACTTGGAACTTGGTCGAGAACTTGACCCCTGAACTTGACCCCTGGACCTGGTCAATATCTACAAATCTACGAATCGCGATAACACGGTAAAACAAACTTGCTATCTACGAACGAACTTTTATAAAATGGCTGGCTAACTTTTTATTACTGAGAACTTTTTATTATTGAGAACTTTTTATTAATGAGAACTTTTATTATTGGGAACTTTTGAGAATTTGATAACATGTTTTTTTGTAATTGTAAATGTAACATAACTTGATTTGATTCATTATAATTGTATTTTGAAACTGGTTTTGTTAATTTGTGTTAACCTTTCGTTGTCGTGTCTGTCCCACTCAATATTTTATTTCAGTTTTCTTAAATTAAACTTCAGCAGTTGGCAAGACTACTGACTTGAGCTAGACCGGCTCACTCTTCTAAGGTTGGTAATTTGTTTTTTCAACAGCTGTTTGACTTTGAGTGACAGTGAATTTTTGTTTGATTGTTTTTCAATATTGGATTTGTGTTTGATTTATTGTTTTAATTTGTTGTGGGCTTGTTTGGCTATTTAGCGACAACCTGCACAGTCCTAAGTCTAATATTAACCATTATGCATTTCGGCATCCACTAAAATTCCCTTTAGAATAGCCTTGATGATCCAGCAAAATATCTTTTCTTAAAATAAATATAAAATCACAATCCATAGGCTAGATGCTAGTCAAGTCTTTCTGAACTGTTCTGTTCTGTGTTGAGGCGTCAATGAATCCAATCGTTAGAACCTTGGACATGTTGTAGGCCTAGTCAAAGAGCGTTGAATGCACTGAAAACACTTTGGTAGCCCCTACTTATTATTTAGTAGATTATCAAATATCTATCTAGGAATATAAAGTTTCTTGAGCGTTCCGTTCTGTCTTCTACATTTACCTTAGCACGAGTCCATGACCTATGTAGGCCTCCGCCTAGGTACTCAATAACCTAACCCTAAACTATCCTTACTATGGTTTGTTTGAAGCTTTCTCGGTTATACACATTCGTGAACAAACGGGCAAAGTAAGGATATTCATGACTACTTTTTCGGGTAGACCGAGTAAGTGTAGGCAAGTTATTAATAAATTACCCCGAAAAAAGTAGTCATCGAGTAGTAGTCAGTAGTTAGACGAGAGGACGCGTAGACACAGTCGAGCGGCGGACGATAACCGGTCTAAACCATTGATATTTATCATTTAAAGTAGGCTAGATCCCCCACAAATACAAAAATTTGTAAAAAAATAAAATAAAAACGCAGCCAAGCTTTCCTTCAAAAGTCTTCGGCTGTGAATGCTGTGAGATATAGAAGTTGAGCCAAGCTTTTTATTCTTTCTCCCTAGTTTCGCATTAAAATGAAGCAAGATCATTTCGCCTTTTGACGAGCGCCAAGCCAACGATTTTTGTGTTAAAAAAGTTAAATTTTAAAACTTGAAATATTAAAAAAATTGCTTGGCCATGAACCAAATTCAATGGCCAAGCCATTTTTTAATAATTTCTAGTTAAAAACTTTTCCTTTTTTTCCAACAAAAATTGTTGGCTTGGCGCTCGTCAACAGGCAAAATGATCTTACTTCTTGCAAAGCTAGGGAGAAAGAATGAAAAACTTGGCTCAAATTTTATGTTTTACAGCATTCACAGCAGAAGACTTTTAAAAGAGAGCTTGGCTGCCTTTTTTTTTTTTTTTTACAAATTTTTGTATTTGTAGGGGATATTAAATCTTTTTGCTGCTTGTTTCTTATCAAAGCGTGAATGACGGACTTTGAATGATTAAATTTGTTTAGCTCAGAGTTGTTTTTTGCCATTTTTGGGCCCTTGGTGCCCACAAATTTGCCCCCTTGTCTTTTGGGCGCCAAATATTTATAATGGTTAAGAGCATGTTTAATTTCAAGTGTGTACAATATACTACGATAGTTATTACGAGTTTTCATTTTCATTTTTAATTTTCCCGGTCCCTATTGCCCGGTTTTGGTTTTGAATACTAAAGTGATTGCGCATTAGGGACATCTAAGTGTGGTCAAAATTTCAAAGTTCTAAAATGAACCGTTTTCTCTTTTGCGTCTTATGTAAGATACGGAATTACCTAGCTTTTGATAATTTGATTTTTTTCGGTACCGTACCCATTTGCTTTCCATATCAAGTGAAAAGAATGAAGATATAAAGTGTATTCCACGTTTGAAACTTCTTAGTTGTAGCGTTTTCTTTGAATGATTATTTTTTAAAGTTCAAAGAAGTTTTTGGCATTTTTGGGCCCACGGTCCTCCCCAATATAGCCCTTGTGTTTTGGAAGCTAGATATTTATAATGGTTAAGAGCATGTTTAGTTTCAAGTTTCTACAAATTATCACGCCTTAGTAACTAAGTGTTTTGATTAGCATTCAAATTTTAATTTTCTCCGGTCCCCTTTTACCCGATTTAGGTTTTGAAAGCAAAAGGCACTGCATCTGAGGTACATCTAAGAGTGGTCCAAGTTTCATAGTTCTAAGATTTACTGTTTTCTCTGTAGGCTCAATATAGCTCTGTAGAGAATTAGCTAGCTAGTCAGCTAGCCACCCAGCCACCCGGAAGGATTTCAACGATGTTGAGGCACTTTTTAATACAGAACGGGTTATCTGATCGGGTTAATTTTTTTTTTGAAGGCCATGGACCACATGTCAGGTCATATACCGAGTTTCAAGATTGTCAATCTTTCGGGGCAGCGTGTGCAGATAGCTCAAAACCCCCCAACTCGGGTAGGTGTATACAGGGTCGAGTTTGTCGTCGCCTAAGCAATCGCGTGCGCTTGGTTGCGGGCGAACGAACGTTGCCCTAGATCCACAGTCATTGGTCCACTGGCGTGTTAATTAGAAGCCATATTGAAATTACAGTTTGCATGTAGATGGGAGCGATTTGTGCCCCAAATATTTTTAACGATGGCCGTTAGTTTGACAGGTGAGCATATTAGCCATTAACATCAATTTATAACTAAATTTCTTTATGCAATAAATTCTTATTGTTTCTGTGTAAGCATTCCTATGCTGCACAAGCTAAAACCATATCCAAAAATCCAGTAAAATTCTTTATTGCATTAAAAATGCATAAATTAAAACGCCAAATCGCAATTTTGAATAGGTGAGATTGACGCTTCAATTTGGTACGCTCGCGCCTGTGCGGACGTATTGGAGACTGCGGATCTAGCCTATTAAAGATGTTAAATATCAATGGTCCCAACTGTATATTATAGTGATAGGATTAGTGTTGGGAGAACCTGCCGCCCGACTCGATCACCTTGCCAACCTGCACCCCCACCCCCCCCCCACCCCCCCACCCTTCAGCACGCTCAGTGCCCGTACGACGAGGCCGATACTTCTGGACCTTCTGGAATGTTTGCATTTTTACTTTTTAGAAGAAGGCTACCACCAGTGGCGAAAGACCGGGAGGAAGGACCCGAAGGGGGTAGAGGGTAATGCACAGTGGCAAATGTATAAGTCTGATTGAAAAGACAATTATTACTATCACTGATAGTGGAATTTTCGATTTTTAACGTGTTTTAGGCCATTTGAATGTTCGCAATTTATTTCGCTTTCGGCGATTGGCGATAACGGCTAAAATTTTCAGGCAGACCATAATTTGTTTTGTAAAACTACCCCCCCCCCCCCCCACACTGCCAGTCACCAGCTCGCACGTTCAAAGCACGTGCTTCTTAAACTTTGCTCAGCCACAGAGCGAATCATCCAACATGAGAAAACACTACTTATCAACATGACACAAGAACAATTCATCTAAGGATGAAGGTCAACTAGAATAATATATTGATTATTTAGGATATAAAACCACTCCCTTTGCACACTCTTCGGACCTACGGCCTTAGATAACCTTCAGGAAGGCTGCGGTTATTTTTGCGAACTTATCTAGTTGGAGAAGCAATCCAATAATGAAACCCATTATGAGTCTCGGTAAAAAATCCTTTAAACCTTTTACGAAGGTCAGTTTGTTTGATTTCTGCCGCCTGTCAAAATATAAATATTATTAACAGTGCTATTAGTGAATTAGCCTTGAATATGAATTGAGCGAATTAATTTCTCAATTTCATTAATCGGGAAACATTACCGTAGGTGTAACTGATTTTATAGAAATCAATCCAGAAATTACAAAATCCATCCCAGCGGGGTATCGAACCCCGGTCTCCCGATTGCCGGCCGAGTGCTTTACCAATAAGCTACCGGGACGGTTAACTTCATTACATCTGGATTGTTGGCACATTGTAGATCTGAATAGATTAGAATAGTTTAGATGCATGGTCAGTTCAAAAGCAGCAGAATCGTTGCAGTACTGTTCCAATCTATTCAGATCAACAATGCAACAATGCATGAAGTTAACCGTCCCCGGTAGCTTATTGGTAAAGCACTCGACCAGCAATCGGGAGACCGGGGTTCGATACCCCGCTGGGATGGATTTTGTGGTTTCTGGATTGATTTCTATAAAATAAGCGAATTAAAGTATTGTTCCAAATTTTCTTGTCGCTCTCCTCAAGCGAGCATGTTAAACCTAACCCCGTGATGGTAGCTACCACGTGTATAAAATGTTTCCTGTCGAAAATGCTACTATCGATTTTTTTTATTCATTTTCTTTTTCCCACTTTTTAACCTATTATGTTGATGCCCCGTACGTGCCCCAAAGATCCACGCTTATTGTTCAAAAAAAAAATTTTAAATGTCGTAAGAATCAAAATAAATAACTATTTTTTTTTTATTCCTTGTATACTAGGGAAACCCCAAGTTTTTGTTTACGGTAGTGAGCCTGTTTTAGCACCCGGTAACTTTTTCCTTTTCCCCTCCTCCTACCAAAGGGCCCCCCTACCTTCAAAGGTAGAGTGGCGTTTATGGAATTACGTTGACGCGCCCTTATACAAACTTTTTAAAACCCTATCAAATAAACCTATAAAATTTTTAATCATAAAACTTAAGTGCAATTTCCCCGGGTACTCAAGACATGGCTCACTCCGGGTTTTTTATCAACGACTTTGGCGTGTTCCTCGTCTAGTTGGCTAAGGCACCCTTTTGTTGCCGAAATGTAAAAGAAGGGGTTCAATCCCCTGGCGGAAAAAGTTTTTGAAATTACAGATTGATTTTAAAATTATTAAAATTTTTTTAAAATGATTAACGCAGTGTATGTGGTGTATGTGTGTGCATCTGGACAATACTATGGAAAACATAACCGTAGAAAACCCTGTAAAGATTGCAAGGTTTACCAATCTCTGAGCGGAATTTGGAGGTACCTTGAACGTGAAAAATTCAAAAAACCGGGGCACTGCTTTCACAGCCATCAAAAATAACAAACAAAAAATTTTTTGTCTTAAAAAAAACCCATTGTATTTTCAAATAATTCCAACCATTGCAGCATTTTAATAAAATTATTTTTTTTTGAAGGTTTAAATCGAAATGGATCTAGCGATTTTTTAACAGTTCTCGTAAATGAATTTTAGATGTCTTTTTAAAATTTTTCATTGCAATCTGTTCAGGATTGGGTGTTTTTTCGCGTACAGACACAGAGACAGACCCACACACAGCTCACAAATAACCCCGTTTGAGTTGAGGGGAACACTCTGTCGCTTCGCCCCTCTTTTAAAATTAGTGTTTTTATTAAAACAAACTTTTAAACTTGCTTATTTTGGTACGTAAAAAAAATTTAACAAAAACTAAAAATTTATTTTTATTCATTCTTACTGAAAACAAAAATTTTGTTGTCCCCCTTTTTGAAAAATCAGTTTTTAACTAAATAGAAAAAGACGAAAATAAAAAAATAAAATACAAGTAAAATAATATATAAATAAAGTAAAAATTTATAATTACATTATTATTCCACAAACAAACCAAATAATTATATGTATGAACATAAAAAAATAAATCAAAATTAACTGCAAAAAACATGAAAAAAATAACTTTTAAAACAATTTTTACTGAATGTGTTTATAAAAAATAGAAAGTAAATTCTTACGACTTTCAAGCAGTCCAATCACGAATTGATCTTTTAAATAAATTAAATCAGAAAATGTGGCGAATTATTTTGTAGTGACCGGGGGAATGTCATAAATTTTTTCCTATCGTGTTGATTTAAATAAATTTATGGTTTTGAGTGTAATCATAAACGGATCGTTATTTATTTTAAAGGCAATTCCTACTGGTGCCTAATTGCGTAATACATTTGGGCGATATGCCATATAATAGCCTAATATCGATTGTTTTTTGATTCCTTTATTGGGATTTTAAATAACATTACATCAAAATTTGCTAAAAAAGCATACGAGTTCACTTCATCGGCACTAGCTGACAGACTAGTCATTTTTGTAAACAAACCTCTGAAAAGGGAGCAATGTACATTCCGAACCCCAAACACACTTCACAAGAAAATTGAAAGTGATTGGAACAAATTGTGTTAAAACTTTTGATTGGCCGAGTGACTGTCTAAGAATGTAAAACGATCCCTATAAGCCATGTAACCCAGGAAATCAAGGGGAACTATGCTATTTCCCCCCCCTCCCGTTTTGTGCGCAAAACGGTCTCTTTATCCGACCCCCAGAGAATGGAGTGTTTACGGTTTAGGAAAAAAGTGTCGGTTTTTTAAACATCATTTATGAATGTTTATGTTTTTTTATTTTTTTTAAAACAGTGTTAGTTTAAATCATTAGTTATGATTCTAACGTAGAACCTTCTAACCTCCCAAAGCAGTTTTCCCCTCGGATAAATGTCGTAACAGTTTCCCCGATACTTATTGATCAGTATTGACCCACTTTTTATAACTAGGGGCATTACATTTGGTGGGCTAGCTATCTTTAAAATTTTTGATAAAGTCCAGTCGTATCATTAAATTTTTTAAATGTTTCATTTTTTTTTTCGTTGCTTAAAGGGGGATTGGTCGTTATTTTACTAATTAAATATATATTTTAAAATATTTTCATTTTGTTCCAACATCATTTATTGGAAAAGGGGTGTTTCCACCTTTAAATCTTGGGATCATCAAATCAGCACCCCTCCCAGCTCGGCAACAAATTTTCTTCCACAAAACGTTATTTAAAAATTTTGATGAATTTCAAAAAAAAAGGGAAGATTTGGGAGTACAAAGAGTATTAAAAATTTCATGAATTTATTTCGCTTAAGTCAAAGGGTTACTAAGATTTACTAGTCAAAATTGAGCACAAAATTGAGCACAAAATAACGTAAAGGGATAATATACCACCCCCCTTCCTTATTTACGTCAATAATTATCTGTAAAATGTTAAAAATATTAACGTACTTTGTATAATTGTCAAACTACTATAGGCCTACTATACTAAGATCAGGATATAGCAGGGAGATTGTCAATAGCTTTTGCTGACATGCAAAAAAATTCACAAAAATGTATAATTTTGGTTTAAAAAACCCCAAAAATCGAAAAAAAAATCAATTTTATGTTTTAGTTATAAATCTCCAAGTTTATTTTACGTTTTCAAAACACAAAAGATTAAAAATAACATCAAAGACACGTTTTTGCAAACCCAGCCAGAACCTATTTTTCCTCCAATTGGTTCCTTTAGTTAATATAAAGGACTGCCTTTTTTGATGGAAAATAATTTTGTAATTTTTTAAAACGTTGTTCTTTTTTTTCCTATTTTTGGGTTTTAAAATACTTTTTTTGTTTTTTAATTTTTTTAAAAAAATCTGTAGATAGCTGCAAACAAAAATTAATTGTGTAAATCTAAAGCCCTGTAACAGCTTTTAAGAGAATATAGGCAAAACCCGACGATACCACAGATGTATGGAAATTTTGGGAAATTTGTCACAGAATAAAAATAAGAGCTCTCAAGTCATTTTTTCCAAAAAAAAATTTTTAAATGATTCAAAAAAAAAATTGATTTTCGGGATTTTGGTTTTTGATAAAAAGTCCAATTTACCAATGCCCTATTCGGAATTATTCGGGTGATTTTATAAAAATTAAAAATCCATTACTGTAGGGCTATCCATTTATGCTTTTTTTGACACTATGTGAAGTTTCTAATGCGGATTTTTCCCAAAACCCGAGCGAATAGTTATGAGCAGCTCCCCAAATTTTCATATTACCTTTTAAATTTTCCGTACGTCGTATGTAATCAAATATCTAATAATATATAAAATATTTTAATATATATATGTTGTTATGGAGACTTTACGGAAAAAAATCAGCTATTTTGGATGTTTAAAAAAAAAATTTTTAATTAAAACTTCAACTTTTTCAGAAACTAGGCTTCCTTTTTCAAAAAGATTTGGTAAAAACAATAAAACAAAATCAGCAACACAAAAAAAATAAAAAAAACTTAACCGCCTTACAAATTTTGTTTTTGTTTTTTTTTTTGGAAAATAGAGGGGGGTGCCTGAAAACCATAAACAGAAAATCCAGACCTGCGCTGGTACACAGGCCCAAGGTCGTACCATTTTGACCAGAACCCTCCTACAAGAATGTTGACAAAAAAGTAAAATTTTAAGCCTAAAATTTTTGAAAAACAGATAGCCTGTGAGAAGGGGGGACAGAATCAAGAAAGCGCTTAGCACAGGATGTGGGTTAAAAAATTTTTTACTGCACCTGATTTCTTTTGTATAACTATTTTTTCCTTTTTAAAGGGGGTTAAGTTTGTTTTATTTTTATTGTGTTTGCTGATGTTTGTTTTTTTTTTTTTATACCAACTTTCTTGAAAATGGAAGCCGTCCCTTTGAAAAGTTGAAGTTTTAATTAAAAATTTTTTTTAAAAATCCAATATAGGTGTTTTTTCGTTAAGTCTAACATAACATAAACTAGAATCACCAAAACCCAAACCCGAACATATATATATTATTGATCCCTAGCATTGTCTCAAAAACTATTCCCCTTTAAAACGGGCTTATGCTTAAAAACCTATATTTTATATATAATATTATATTTTATATTTTTACAAATAAACTCAAGTTATCCCACCGTCAAAAATCGTTTTGTTTTGGGGTTTTCCAGTACAAATAAAGGTTAATGAAAACATCATGCGTTTTAATGCAATAAATAGCGCCCATGTGTAAAGACCCTCCTTTATTGTTGAATGTTGGTGACGTCGTCATCATTTCAAACACCCACGGAAATTTTAAAAATCTGAAAGTGGGGGTGGTTTTTCAATGCTATTCCGACGAATCAACCAATCTAACATATCGTTGGATATTTATATTATTCATGAGGATTTTTTTGATTTTATCAATAATAATTATTATCGGTGTGAGCCGTTCGTTGAAAAAAAAACCTTAGGTGGGACAGGACCTTGGATTTGGCCACGTTGGTGGGAAAAAGAAGCTTGGAAAAGGGGCCCCGGAGGTGGGACTTAACAAGTGTCATCAAAAAAATTCGAAAAAGAGCCGTCAAACACGGTCGCGGTTCCTCGTACGGCTGCGAAAAATAATTACTGCAAAGCTCCAAAAAAATGCGGTCTCAGTCAGCGTGCGTACAACACGTACAACAGTACTGCAAAAATTCTGCTGCCCTTTTAACTGACCATAAACGCGATTTAGAATCTCTTATGTAACGCAGGTATGAGCGAGGGCTTATTTCTCAATTTCATTTTTCGGGGAAAACACTCACGGGTTAAAAGATTTCATAGAAATCAATCAGAAATTATTTAGTTTTTCAATGCACCCCAAAAATTTAGATGTTATTAAGTTTAAACCCTCCCAAAGCTTAAAGGGGAAGCCCTCGACCCGGGAATCGGAGACCGGGGTCAATACCCCCCTGGATGGGTTTGGTAATTTCTGGTTTATTTCTATAAAAAAAAAAATTGTAGATTTTTTATATGGCCCCTTTTATGCGTTAAAAAAACAAGTTTGGGTAAAATTATAATATATTTATATATTATTAAATTTCACTCCTACACTTGATCAAAAATTCAATTTACCCTGCCGCATCGTTGCTATGCTCGGCATAATTTAAATTTTCACGCACTATTTATTTTTTAAAATAAGGTTTTCAAAGCACATTTTGGTAGCTTGTGCAACGAGCATAACGATGCAAAGTTAAATTATATTGTTATTGGCACAAGAAAAGATTTTAGAAGCTTGGGCCCTTTTTTTTAGATCACGATGCTTTTTAGTGGGTATCATTTGGGTTGGGGTGTTTTTTTATAATTTTTTTTTATTCGTAATTGAGTCAAAAAGTAATATGTTTTTGATTTTTTTGTACTTCTTGTAGGTAGGTTACCGTTTTAAAGCTTTGTGAAACATATCTTTGATATATTTTTGCAATTTCCAAACTGTTTAGTGAAAGCTACACTATTTTTACCAAAAAAGAAAAAATGTTTCAGTTAACGATAAATTGTTAGTTAAAAAAAACACTTCATTATTGGTCATCCAGGCGATTGTCGCAATCAACCACTACTTGTCTACAATGCTGCCCGACCGCCCGGACGCGGGAAAACCTTATTCTAATTTTCCATACTAATAGTCCGTTCCCAAATAAATTTCGTTATTTCTCAAATTGTTGGGAAAAAACTTTTTTGTTTCCGGAATTGTTTTTTTTTCATTCATATTTTCGTTTTGGGGATTTTTCATCTAATATTGAATGGGCTACTTTTTAAGAATTACAATAACACGAAAAAATTTTTTTCCAAAAGTTACACCCATAAAAGGCCCCTCACAAGTGCCACTCATTGGTAAAAAACTGTAGTTTTTTCTCAAAAATTCTGATGAGGGGCGGAAAGTGAAATTCTGGATAGTACTAAACAAAAACCCTGCAATGCACAACCCCCCACGCGCGTAGTGGAGTAGAAAACCATTTTAATGAGTTCGAGAGAGCATCAAAAAATTTTTTTTTTTTAAAATTTTTTATGATCCAAAAATAATAATTGTACGTTGTCTTGTCTTTTCTTCTAGAATCTAGGGGTAGATAGTATTCTAAAGATGTGTGCCAAAATACGAACGGACAAAGTTGTTTAATAAGGGTTTTTGTTACAGAAATTTTTTAGTTTGATTGCATGACACTATTAAAATTAAAAACATACTTATTTGTGGTGATTGGAAAATACGTGAAAAAGTGAGTAAAGATTTAACGTTTACACACGTCGGCGGCGGGGGTGGTTAAAAAGCGCATGCCGTCCTAGAGAAAGTTTTTTCAGCGGATTTTGGGCTACCCGGGGTTAGGTCGTGGGGGGGGGGAACTATTAGATTTTGAGTTTATCTGTGAGTTCTTTTAAAAACCTTTGATCCTTGCTGTTCTAGAACGGCACAAATAATGTGGACGTGGTAAACCAATGCGAAAACTCTTTTTACAGTGTTCGGATTTTTTTTTCTAGTAGTGGATGTGTCTTTTATTACAGTTTTATTTTTCTGGGTTTTGCGCCAGTCCCCCATGCTTTTGTTGTCTATGATTATCAACGCTATCACACCCAAAAATAAAAAGAATCTAGTTTACCAATTAATGACGCCGTTCCCCCCCCCAAAAAAATCAGTTGGTTGGAGCATCAGCCCGACAGCGGGGAAAATTGGGGTTTTATCCCCAGTTGATGCATTTCTATGTGTTACAGTGTTCTGTTATAAAAGGGTAAACTCAAGAATTTTAAATCGATTAAATATTCCTTGTTTTAAATTAAAAATTATATTATTTTCCACCACGGAACACTCTCTTTTCATTTTTTTGATTGCCTTGCGCTCGCGATAACAAAACGAGTTCTTTGTGCGTAGCTCATCCCAATGACAAATAAAGAAACCCCATATGAAACAAAGATCTGATTCAAGCCCAAAAAGAAACATTTTCAATTTAAACGTTGAAAAGTAAAATTTGTTTAGTACCATATTCCAAAGATTCGTCGAGCACTGATTCGCCAGGTCTCAGGTTTTGACTCCCCCAACCCAAAAACCACTGAAATATTTTAAATTTTTATAACTAGTTTGTTTAACGCAAGGGGTGATCTTGTTAAAAAACCCCCCTTGGACTTCTACAGGTTTTTATTTTCGCAAACTGATCCACGGGGGTTCGGTTCGACTCTCGCCACCGTAAAAACTCACTCAAAATTTTTTCAAGGGGTTTTTTAAATAGTTATTTTTGAATGAGGGATAAAACTGTTGAACACAGCCCCCGGGACGTTCATTGGTTTCATTACGCGCGGAACCTTGATTCCCGACGTCTCAGGGTTTGACTCCCGCCACCGTAAAGACTCACCCAAATATGTCAAGGAGTTTATATACTAGTTATTGTGAATGCAAGGATAAATCTTGTTGAACACAGCCCCTGGACGTTCATATGGTTTCATTACGCGCGAAACCTGATTCCCGACGTCTCAGGTTCGACACCCGCCTTAACTATGACCTCAACGAGAATCGAAACCAGGTGGCCCTATTTATTTTACTTGATAAAAACCTAGTCAGCGACGGGGGCGACTTAGATATTGAATCCCAGGTATTTTTGGTAGAGTAACATAGGAAGCAAATCTAACAAAGTTTCTTTATCAGTATTTTGCATTATTTTGTTAAATTTAGTTTTGTCTCTCATAAAACAGGCAGTGGCCACTAGACGAGCCACACCTGTCTATACCATCAAGAGAGGGGTACACTGTCTGTCTTAGGTGATGTAGATTCCGTTCTGTAAAGTACTATCATGCATCGTTTTTAAAAAAAAAGGCTTATAAAATACGTAATGTCATTTTTGGATGAGCGTAGCGAGCGTAGCGAGCGAAGCGAAGATTCCTTTTCACTACACTGGAGATAAAAGTCCGGAATGTGATTTTTTTGTTTTTTTTCTTTTTGTATTTTTGGCTGTTTGTTAACACGGGTTTCCCGGCTAAACCGATACTCCAATAGCAATGAAATTTTGTGGAGGCCTTCGAAATCTCTGAACTTAGAACTGCCACGTGTTTGAGCGCATCGAAAAATTATTTCTCATAAAGATCGCAAATTTTACGATTTTTTTTCGATTTTTAAAAAAATTCTTTGACTTATAACACCTACATGCTTTATCCGATTTAATGATTTTATCACAGAACCATAATTTTATGAATTAAAATAATCTTGTGAAATTTGAGCGCATCGAAAAATTATTTCTTATGAAAATCGAAATTTGACGTGTTTTTTCTTTTTTCAAACAATTCTTTGACTTATTCACCTACATGCTTTATTTGATTGTATGATTTTTTTACAGACCCTCATTTTATGAATTAATATATTCGTGTGAAATTTGAGCGCAATCGAATAATTATTTCTTATGGAAATCGCAATTTTACGTTTTTTTCTTTTTTAATTAATATTAATTTTAAAATTTAAAATTTAAGTTTATTTTTTATTTAATTTAATTAAATTTAAAAAAATCTTCAACTTATTCATGATTTTTTCTCATAACAACAGAAAATCGGCATAATACATGGCAGCTCAATGCACCAATTACGCTCATCTAACAACGCGCGGACTTAAGCGTTTTCCTAGTAATAAAACATTTCATAATTGTTGTTACCTCTGGAACAGTTCATATTCGTCTCTAGGCTCCCAATCAGTCTTATCACTGACACATTGAACTCCGAGCTGTTTTTCTCACGCAACCCATGGACTTTCATCTTGAAATTAAATTTGCAACCAAGTCGATTTGGCAAGCGTGCATTGGCCTAATTACAACATGCCATAGCTGGACCGTGTGTTGGGTGTTTGCTATTGGACGACGAACATCATTTGAATAACTTATCAACTTAGTCGACTTGGCGAGCGTGGATTGGCCAAATTACAACAGGCCATAGCTGGTCGGTGTGTTGGGTGTTTGCTATTGGGCGACGGATATCTTATTTGACTTTTGCTTCCAAGTCCACTGACGTGGTGTTGTTAACGGCTGGTTGTATAAAGCAACGACTGTTATATCTCACATCATTCTCAGCCCAGAGCTTTGTCGTCTCATTTAATATTATCACTTTATCAACATGTACAAGTTTGTGTTCGCCCTCGTTATAATAGCAGGTCTACAAATTGTCCGTAAGTAATTCTGAGTGTTTCAGTTTTTAATTTCTTAATTCTATTACATATTAACAATTCCGTTTGCGCAAGAGATTTCCAAATAACTAAGGGAGAATTCTAATAAATTTTAAAATATTAAATTTCTTTTAATTGGAAAAAAACTCATTTTCAAGGGGTACCTAATAAAGCTTTCTACATTTTCGTTAATATAATTTTAGTTAGTTATTTAGTTAGGGTTTTAGGGCACAAAACAGTAAAGTTATCAGTGCCCAAATATAATATTGTGTTATGTTGAAATCATATTATTTCTATGTACACATACATTTCTTGTAAATGTAATAATAAAAAATTATTTTTAAAATTATAATATTGCAGAGTATAAATGTTTCAAAAGACGGGTTTTTATCAGCACAGGTCCACTGCAAGAGCATGTTTTCCTGGAGTGTTGCTCCCACTAACCTGCCTCATGTTGGGAGAACATCAGATTTGGGAAACCCTATACCGGGTTCAAACCCTGCTCGAATTGCATAATATTGTAGCTCTAGATTTGTGTAAATATTGTGTCTAGAAATAAGCCCTCACTGTATCTGCACAAGGTTAATTATATTATAATCAAAGTGTTGGTATCTGTGAAAAGGCATCAAATTCCTTGCATTGCTGTACCATTTATTCAGAACCCATAATAATTAAACATTTTTTACAAGTTGGTAAGACCAAGATGGGTTGGGCAGTTTTTTATTTGTCTCCCGGGGCCAGTGGGTACCATGGTTCAATCAAGTGAAGCTAGTGTGGACAAACATCTGTCTCCCCAAACCCCTTATGTCTTGTCTCCAGGTGTCGCGTCCTTCGACCTCAACATTAGGCCAGACCATGTGCGTGTAGACAAGGATGCCCAGACAGTAACCTTCACCTGCTCAGCTGACGTGGCCCTTTGCCGGGGGTCAGGTTAGGTGGTGGGGTGAATATAACAAGGCAGATCCGCTGCTGGAGCTGAGCCGGGGGACTCAGTCCCAGGCCGACCCCGCCCATCTGGACAACAGGCTAACCGGCTACAGCTACAGAGGCCAGGGTCTGGAGGCCGGGGATTGCGGAGTCTCTCTGCGGTGAAATTCGAGAAGTATTGGGTGGGCGCCTGTCGCGTCAGAACCGAGAGTGAAGGCTGGATGTACGCCTGGGCCAAATTGTATGCTGACAGTGAGTTTTATTTATTTTTTTTTATTTATTTATTTAACGTCTATCCTATTCATTATAAAACTGATTTACAAAGGAGGACAACTAAATAAATCTAATTACATAGATGCAGAAACAACAATAATTACATTTTTTGTAAATATTTGAAATAGTAGCATTACAACACACAATGCATTTAACACAAGAATTTTTGGGAACAAATTGAATGATATTATATGCATTCAAGAATGAATCAAATATAAAAAAGGGTGGAGAATGAAAAGAAAAGAAAAGAAAAGAAAAGAAAAAAAAAGAAAAGAAAGAAAAGAAAAAAAAAGAAAAAAAAAAAAAAAAAAAAAAAAAAAAAAAATTAAAAAAAAAAAACAAAAAAAAAAACTGATTTATTAGACGATCCCACTCAAACGAATATGAGGTTTGCCAAAAATCAGGAACAGCAAATCAGGGAGTATAATCAAAAACTTTCGCGGGAAGAAACCACCGAACGCGAAATCTTTATTCTTGGGTTCAAACTTCATTTTTGTGTTCAAAAACTTGACTCATATATATAATTATATCGATATATAATTATTTAAAAAATTT
>JAMZAV010007898.1:0-56678 GCA_024449915.1 Sweltsa coloradensis | reverse complement strand
GTAAAAAAGGGGGAGAGCGGGGGTGTGAATATGACTGTTGGGTCTGGTGAGCGAGCTCGATAGGTCTTGGAGGGGGGGTTAGTGCGCCCCCAAGGAACACCAAAAAAGAGGGACGCTTAACACGACAGGGTTTTGAAAAGTGCGAGGACTTTTCCCCGCCGGGGGAGTGTGGACCGGAGGGCTCTCGTCCGAGGCATGAGCCGGCTGAAGTGAATAGGGGGACAGTGTGAGAGCGTGGGTGAGAATATGATGTCTGGGTTGGGAGCGAGCTCGATGGGGGCTTGGAGGGGAGGTTAGTGCACCCAAGGACACAATAAAAGGGGGGACCCCTATAACCGGTGAAAAGGCGAGGACTTTGCCCGTGCAGGGGGGGTGATTCAGAGGGCTCTGTCGAGGCATAGCCGGCTAAAGTGAAAGAGGGGAGTGTGAGAGCGTGGGTGACGGCGGGATTGAGCAAGTGGGGGTTGGTGGGTAACACGCGTTTGTCGGTCGCCAAGTGCAACTTGCACACAATTACGAGTTATCCTATACGCGTGTGCAGAAAATAGGCGACATCGGTTTCAGAAACGGTAAACGGGTGCTTCCCGGGGAACTTTTTTGAGGGCAGGGAAAATTGTTTGACAGCCTGGAAAGTGCCATGACTGTTTTTCATGAACCCACTGAGGGCCAGCAACCGTTTGACAACGGTCCTACCACTTTCCAAACGGCGGCCGTCGAAAAAACAGATCGAGAGTAGGGTGTTTCTCTAACAACAATTTTTGCTTACTCCAATCCGCCTCACAGTCATTATAAAGGAAATATATTATATATATATATATATATATATATGTTTATATCCCCAACTCCCGAAACGTCAAAATGAGTTATTTTTTTAATTTAATTTATTTTTTTATTTCTACGGGGTTTACAAATAAAATGTCATGTAAACATCATTTGACCATAAAAGCCTAAAAAAACACGTATATATATAATTATATATTATATTATGGCCCTTCAGGCCAAAAAGAGTGTTTAGGATTACACACTTTTTGGACTTTTAGACAGCATTTTGTGGGAAAAAAAATGTAATTCGGGGCTTCGTCCCTTAACATCATTTTGGGGGGGCTATTTTGCTGTACGTCCCATAGGTGTTTCTTGGGTTCTCTTTCGTTTGTTTTAAAATTCATTTATTAACTGCCTCCTCAATTTTCTTGTTTTCCCTTCTACTAAAATTTCCCGTTCAAAATTCTCATAGATGATTTCTTTTGTTTTGATTTCTTCTTTTTTATTTGTCTGTACTGTATTTTTCCATATTTATTTTTAAATTTTTCCCGTTTTTTGGATGAGCGAAGCGAAGATTCCATTTTCACAACACGGGAGAAAAAACCGGAACTTTTTTTTTTTTTTATTTTGTCTGTTTGTTAACCATTCCGGCTAAACCGATCTCCCAAATTTCGATGAATTTTTGGGGTCTTCGAAATCTATGAACTTAGAACGCCACGTTTTTTTTAGCTCAAACGAAAAATTTTTTAAAATTTTTTTTGCAATTTAAGATTTTTTTTCGATTTTTTAAAAAATTTTTCGTTATAACATCACAGCTTTATCTGATTGTATTGAATTTTTTCACAGAATCTTAATTTTATGAATTAATTGAGCGAGCGTAGCGAGCGTCTCCACTTGACTCTTATGGCTCGAATGTATTTTTTTTTTTTTTCTTTTACTGATTCGATACAGGTCGCACCGTTTCTCTGATCGACCTGAAATTTGCCCCACAGGGTACATATCACCTAGGCGGGTTGCTTTATAGTTTTTGAACAAAACCCGATCGTTGGATATGAAAAATAAAAAATAAAATATAAAATAAAAAAATAAAAAATTCCGATCGTTATGAAATTTGCCAGGGTCAATAAGTATAATATTCTCTCCTATTTTACAAATTTTCAGCAAAATCGGTCAAGCCCTTAAGGAGTGTAGATAGTTATTACATTTTAACAACAGTAACGTTACCATGGCAACGAAAGCCCTCACTATGCACTGCCACCTATAGAGAGGAAAATTAAATCCAAAAGCCTTCTAGAAGTAAATCGTACAACATTTTTGGGGTAGAAGCTGCCAACATGGTTTTTTATCTTCGGGCAATACTTCTTCACCTACTAACAATGTTGGCAAAGTCTACTTTGAGTAGAAGTACCAAAAGGGGGTACCAAAAACCCAAATCTGGTACCAACTTATTAAAATATTCAATTGCTCGTAAAATAAACATGCGAAAAATTTGAAAAAAAATCAAAAAATCGTAATAGATATCCGGGTTTAATAAGTGTAACCTCCCTTTTGGCCTACGTGTAGTTTCTAGGGCTTTAGTGCCATTTTTATGTCAATTTTTGTTGCGTAATTTTTGTACCCAAATTTGTACATCAATATATTCTCCTATTTGGAAAGATTTGGGATAGCAATATTTTCCCAAAAATCTGTCGTATGTCTATGTAGAACACGCTTGCAAATCTGGCCCAGTTTCAACATACAATCGCCGGTTTTTAATTGTTTACTGAGACAATGCGCAACTAGATTTCTGTCGCGCTAACCCCCTGGGGGTTCCGCCAGCATCAACCCGGGGCGCTGATTGGCTCTCGGCCTTGCTCACCTAGCCTCCCTCCGCGGCCCACTCCACTCAGTCGTAAATAATCGTTGCGATTACATTTTTTAATGGAAGTGTTGCGTTGCTGACAATGGATCTCGTTATAAAAAATAGGTAGGTATGTGATTTTACCTGCACTACGTCTACGTGATTTGAAGGTATGTAACACTTACATATTAGGCTTATAATTACTGTTAGCCCTACGCTAATGTGCTATTTTAAAAAAACATGGAAAAAAACTCTAATTGTTTCAAAGTAAGACCTAATAAAAGCAGTGCGCGGAGTAGTGTGTTGTGTTGGTGACAGGAAATGCTCAGCAACGCCGCTAGTAGACAGAGTGGAGGCTATATTCGCTTCTAGGTTATTTGGAGACTGTAATTTGACCGCATTGTAACATAATTAAATCTTTTTTGTGGGATGCCTGTCAGGTTGAAATTTCATGTCCCTTTTTAGGTGTCAACTAGGTATGTTGCGGATAGGACAATTGTGAAGTTGAAGGGATGTCCGAGGGCTGTTTACGAGGATCAATCCCCTGCATTCGCATTAACGACTGGGGAAAAACCTCGGGAAAAAACCTTCAGTCAGGATTGCCGGACTCGTCGGGATTTGAACCCGGGACCTCCCGAATTTAGAGTTGCGCGCTTAACGCTCGAGCCAACACTGTCGGTGCATTGTAACAATCAACATCGAAAGAAACATTGGTATATTTACTAGAATCAGAAATTAAAAAAGTCCACCCCAAAACCCGGGGTTCGAACCCCGGGTCCCGCATTCCCGGCGAGCGTCTTAACCACTGGACCATCAGGACGGGTTAATTTTTGTAATTTCTGAATTGTAGTAAATAATAACAATTACACCTACGGGAGTGTTTCCCGATTAACCAAATCGAGAAAGAAACATTGATGTTTTTTGGCTCATCTAGGCCACCAGAGTTTTTACCCCGTAACGTCGTATCGATATCACTGGAAACCAAGTCTATAAGTCAGCCTCTCATCATTTTCCAGGGCGTGTTTATGATAGTTTATAAAGCATGTGATTTCAGATGGATGAGAAGTCTTTACATTTAGGCCTAATCATAGATGTTTAAATTTAAAACAAATAATTTGTTATTACTTTACAGCATTATAATTAGTTATTTTTTCTTTTAGTCTGGTTTGAGCTTTTTTATGACTGCACAGTAGTTTTCTGACCAAACTGTGGTTACGATTTGAGCCTTGGTCTAATCTGTCAGTCGTCGAAAAATGGCGATTTACAGACACCCCCAGACAAAGGAAAAGGGATTTTGTAAATGCTTTAAAAGACAGAAAAAGTCAACGATGTGAAATACGAAGTCTCGTTGCTCGCATAAACAATGCAATATCTAAAGGTTTTCATAATATACACTGTCATAAGATCGTGTTACTCTAATAAGTAATGCACTCCATATTAAGAAATGCCACTACCAAACTATGATATGGAAAACTTTCAAGAAACCCGAGGTTCTTTTACTGCTTAGTGTTATTTTTTGATTACATTATAAATTATTTTTTAAAACCAAGTATGTGCTATAATATTCTCATTTTCCCCCAATAGGAACACCAAAAATATAACCCGCGCGTATTTGTGTGGAACATTACTGGGTGCGATATACCCCTGTTCTAATGACTACAGATACTATTCCAGTTGGATGTGGGCCCAAGTTATTTCTTGTAGCTGCAAATTTGGTTGCTCAAATAATAGGTGTGGGTGTAAAAAAAAAAAAAAGGATGCCATGCACTGATGCATGCAAGCATTTGAAAATAGAACGAGGATGTTCGAATATCAATGCAGACGTGATAGGAATTTAGATCTTTTCATTACATTTACATGCATTACATGCAACCGACACTGATCGGGAAAAGAATAACAAAAAGTTAATTCTACAATTTAAAAGTAAAATAAAATATTTAAACATGATTCAATACTACCCCCTAACTATATAAATGGTTCGTGAAAATAAGATTTGCAGCGAGAGTTTTAATGATTTTTGAATATATTACACTATAATATACAATACTAACTTTAAATTATTTAAATGCAGTCACATAACTAAATAAATGTAATTCTTATACTGCGGTGAACCTAATGATGCAAATCTTTTTCCGAAATGGACGATTTTGATTTATCGGCGCACGTAATGTGTTGGGCTAAACCGTTGTTAGTCTAACTCACTTCTTGGTATTCACATAAATTAGTTTTAACGCATTCAACTATAATAAAACAGAATGACACAGACTTCATGCAGGTATAATGCACAAAAATGCGAATAATTCTATATTTCAAACAAAGTTAAAATTCGAACCAACACTTATAAAACAAGGTATTCGTAAGACTGTTAGGGTACGTCAGGTGGCTGGTTTAGATCTTAATTCTTGATCAGAGATATCATTAATATTTACTTCATTTATATATATATATTTTAATAATAGGGAACTGTCCTTGGTTTCAAATATATCTTACACGTAATTAGTAATTTGTAATATTCAATTTAATAAACATCGCAATCAAAATAAACTATAAACAATGAAATCTGTGGATTCTATGCATGTTCAAAGTTCCTCGGTTTTGACTTCCCGCGCAAAGATTTCAGTACGCGCTCTGATTGGTTGTGACGTCATCGTGCGGTGAGGCCGACTGCGGACTGAGCGTTGTCACAACAGAGCGTGTTTACCATCGGTGTTTACGTCTGTCAGTGTCTGACGTTCTTCACAAGATGACTAAAAAGGGGTTTGAGAAAGCCGACTCCTTAAATCTACTTCATGTTAATGCAGTTTTGGTGACTACATACATAAATAGCCTCAGTCACGTCTCTGCTGAGGTTGGTTATAGGAGTTAAAAAGAGACAGGTACGTGGAAGTAGGGTAACAGTTTGCCCACTTCTAGGCTTGCTAGGAGGCCTAGACCCTAGTTTTATTTTTAATTTGACTAGGGTCTAGGGTATTTTGTACATTTACTTCTTCTAGGATGAAGATTGAAAACATACTCCTTACGGCCCTAGGGACAGGCGTTGGTGTAGGCCTACATTCTTTATTCAAGTATCACAGTACAAGGGCCTGGCTTGGGCCTATAGGCCTACATAGGTTATCTCAGTCACCAATCAATAAATACACTGTAATGATTTACAATTTTAATTTGTAGATCAGGTCGGAACCCGTGTTCCACCTTTCTTTTTCTAATAGTCAGACTTCGTTATTTGTGCTGTGCATGTATTTTCGGCACTTCTGTTGTTAGTATGGACCAGTTTTTAACACTGTTTTTCTTCAATTAAAAAAAAAAAAAAAACAACAACTTCAAATGATAAATAAATAAAAATAACTAATTATTAACGATTTATTAACAATAATCACTCTGAAAATATACAATTATTGGATGAGCAAAGCAAAGACTTTAATTTCACTTTGTGTTTTTTTTTTTTCACTAACGTTACCCCAAGAAAAATATCACGGGCGTTTTGTTTTTGTTAGTTTTTTGTCTGTTTGTTCGCTCTCTACCGAGCAATCGGCATATGCGATCTTGATGAAAATTGGAGGGGACCTTCAAAATCTCTGAACTTAGACCTGCACGTTTTTTAGGTATAATCGATCAAATATTCCTATGATTATCGTACTTTTACGATTACGTGATATTGGTAAACGGCTACTCCGATATGATAAAACTTTATGGGAACGTTTAAAATCACTGAAATTATGTGTGTTATAATTTTTAGAGACATTTGAAAGAATATTTCTTATAGAAATCGTACTTTTACGATTTTTCCCCGGTTTTTAATACGGTATTTTCGTGATATTTGGGCCGATTCTGACAAACGAGTGGGTCTACAACGTTCATATTTTACATTGACATAAAGATTATGGTGATGTAGTGCCTCTTGAAAGAAAAAGTGGAAAAAGTTGGTCAAAATTCATAGAAATAAAGGTTTTAATATAAGCCTTTTACAGGTGTATAATTAACAAGTAGGCCTAATATCAAGTAACTATAGAAAAAGTAATAAGATTCCACTTAAAAACGTAATCGTTGGACAGAAATATTCCAAAAAAAGCTCATCCATCAACGCGACTGGAAAAAATGTTTCGCGAAGCGGTCTAGTTAGGTTAATTACTCTTACTATAATCACTCGCATATTTCACTGTTTTCGGGCCGCCATCATTTAAGCCTGCCGTGCAGAGTTGTTGTACGTACTGGAAGTACCCTGGCAAGAACATAATAAAAAATAACAAAATAGAATCATCACGTTTTTGCGGTTATAGTAATAAAAAAACCTTCAAAACCTTTAACGTCGCTATTTTAAGCGAAAATACTTTTCCGTTGAAAGTCCTTTATAGGTATTTAAAATAGCGACTTTAAAGGTTTTGTGTGGTGTAGGTGGAGTATTTCAGTGAAAACGGTTGGTACTGTCAATCATGTTGTATTTTACGATGGACAAATGCCCAGTTTAGGCGTCGTAGGCCTAGGCCGCGTCACTCCTCGCTACTTATAGCTTACAATTATTAATAAAACATAATTAAATGAAACATATAAGTGTATTTTTTTTAATGATATAAATGACAATTTATAAAATATTACTCATTTCAGGTTGTTTTTCGTTGTTTTTATTGAAGAAAAACAGTGTTAAAAACTGGTGTAATTCTCCATATATCATCTTGTAGCTATAATAAAAATGATGAGCCTGTACAGTATTATTAATTTTCACTTATTAGTTATTAGGCTTACAGCCTTTGTCCTTGACCTTGATATGTAAATCCCAAGATACAATTCCGTACGTGTGTATTCCTATGGCTAGGCCACTAAAATATATGGGTTGACTTTGATTTGTATTCTGAAAGAAAGCAATGCAAAATGAAGCTCATAATTTGTTAAATTAAACTGAAGAACAACTGTAATAATATGTATAAACTATAGGCTATAGTCATATTCTTACAGTAAAGTGATCTTCACAACAGTAAAGTGTGGATTCGGCAGACGGCGCGTGTTTGTTTACATCTCGTCTTGCAGCTTTGAACCATGCGTTTCTCCTATTTCGTTCTTTTGGCACATTAATGAATATTTTGTCTGGTGTTTTAAAAGTAGTGTTTGTACAAATTGGTACCATGCACCATTTGTAACGAGGCATCTGACTGATTTATACACGTTTTATCCGGATAATCTGATGAGTGGAGGAGCGGGCTACTCAAGTAGCAAGCAGCAGCTGTCAGTGGCAGAACTGTCTGCTCGCCGCCTCGGCAAACCTCGCGATGACGTCACGCCCACCTGCAATGGCGCATGGCCGTTTTCCGGCGCGAAGCCCGGTTCAAATTTTCCTCGCTCACAGTTGGCGCTAATAAAAGCAGGACGCAAAAAAAACTTTACAGGTCGGTATTTGAGGTTATTAGTAGGGACATATTCAAATTTGGTAATGAAGGACAGTTCCCTATTGTAGATAGTAAAACAAACAAAAAAGGATTCTCGATTTCCAAAAGTTTGATTTTTGAAGGTGAAGGAGCCATTTTGGTTTTCTCAATATTGTTTTTTTGAATTCAGCATGGTCGAATTAGTTTAAAAATCATGTTAATTGCTTTTACGACGAGTAAAACAAAATTAAAAAATGATTTCTCGATTTTTATAATTTTGTTTTTTGGAGGTGAAAGAGTCATTTCTGGTTTTGTCAACATTGTTTTTGAATTAAGCATGGACAAATTAGTCAAAAAAAGCATATTTAATTGCTTCTACGAAAGCAAAACAAGATTTTAAAAAATGATTTCTTAATTTCCAAAATTTGAGTTTGAAGGTGAAGGAGCCATTTTTGGTTTTGCCAACATTGTTTTTTTGAATTCAGGATGGTCGAATTAGTTTAAAAAGCATTTTTAATTGCTTCTACCCATTAACAGCATAGACTTCGAATTTTGCAGACTGAATTGCCTATCTACTACAAGTAATCAAAATACTATCGAGGAAGCAGTGTATTATTTGTTTTCAAAGAGTTCAAATAGTTTTCCCAAAGAAATGATGTCAAGGTCGTTTAGATGGCGGTGGATTTTATCCATTCTCTCCTATTTTACAAATTTCAGCTAAATCGGTCAAGACCTTAAAGACTTATTGGTATGTAACATTATGGGAATGTCTCACTCGGGTTGTGTTGCACGTACCGGTGCTCGCTCAACAACGCGACGGGACTTTAGCGTTTTCTTAGTATATTCTGTGAAATTTGAGCGCAATCAAAAAATTATTTCTTATGACCAGGAAAACGCTAAAGTCCCGTCGCGTTGTTGAGCGAGCACCGGTACAGTGCAACACGACCCGAGTACGACATTTCCATAATGTTACATACCAGTCATTAAGGTCTTGACCGATTTAGCTGAAAATTTGTAAAATAGGAGAGAATCAAGGAGGTATGAATAATGTAAGGAGACAGCATGCGCTATCTGTGGCTGTACAAATAAACGTGACCGTTTTTTGAACGTCTGATCCAGTCTGATCGCAATATTGCTGCTTCTTGTTGGTGCTGACCAATATGGCGGCTACTAAAACATAGAGTTTTTCGCAGTATTTACTCCTTCTTGTTGGTGCTGACCAATATGGCGACTACCATCGACGACCGCCATGTTAAAATGGCGGCACTGAAACAGCTGGTATAATACTTAATACGTTGATAATAACTCTTGTATCAATATGAGAATGAATAATAAAGAGGTAAAATGTAATTTTTGTTGATGTGCTGCGTTCTTGTTTGTTTTGGAATGTTCATAGCTTTGACAAAGAGCTTTAATAATACCGACGACCTTGCTTTGGGTTCGAGGCTTTCGCCGACCACCATTGTCGTTCAAAGTGGCTATGGTTTTGACAATGACGTACATAAGCTTTGCGTAGCAAAGCGCTAGACGATCAGTCTCCTATCCTTCCAACCGAGCGCTTTAGAAGCCATCATGATCAGGGAAAAATCATTTCACTGCAACATAGATACTTCATCTAGTTGAATGTGTATCAGGATGGTTAGCTGGTCTTTAATTAAAGGCTATTGCATAGGCTATTAGAATACATACTTTATTATCTGGATCTGCTAGCGTGCTACATTTATACTTCAGGCTGACATCTCGTGCAGAAGATCAACTACAAGCAGTGGTACCAACCTTAGAGATACATTACTAATCTTATGAGTCTAAACCTAGAAGGCAGTGTGATTCAAATACTGCCACATCCCCTTTCTTTTAAGGAAAACAAATAAAGATAAATGCAAATGGTAAAATAAACATGGAGAAAATACCTTTAGAATATGTGAATCAAACATACGTAACAAGCAAATAATACACATAATACATATACACTAAGAGAATACACGTAATATTGAGTCTAATCTACTAAACTAAGATCTGTTTCAATTATTATCAAACAATCTTTAGTCTTTATGGAACGTAATCTTGAAACTTCTTCGGAGGCACAATGGGTCGTCCTCTCCTGGAACAAGGTTGAGTAGAAGGTCCGGCATTATTCTGTTGGCGACTGCTCAAAGGAGTTGGGTGGGCAAGTCCCGTGTCGTCTTGTCCTCTACTTGAACGAGTTTCTTGGGATAATCCGGTACCATCTTGTTGAGTCTGGGATAGATGATTTCCTTGTGTTGAAGAAGTATCAGGTGCTATTTGCATTAAGATCAACAGGTGTAGTAGTTTGTGATGCTATTATTATTTAGAAACACATATGAATACACAAGATGTGAGTGAGCTACATAGTATCTAGACAGAGACATTCATGCCAACAGGACGTCACCCAGACGTCTGATGAACTGCCTAAGGCGTAACTATCCAATAGGCTGTACTCTACATCTCCCTTTCTATGGATACATAACGTAAATTGATTACTTATACATGGTAATTATCAAAGCTAAGAAATAACTAAAACTACTGTATGTATCCCTACTTATAGTTATACATGAATAACATAAGAAACAAAGAACTACAAGTCCAATTTTTTGGTGCATTTATCACTCTTCTGCTTCTCGTGGTGTAGACCTGAGGACGGGCTATTTCGGTGACAGGGATCTTCACTGCCACGGGAGTGTGCACAACTTGTTCCGGTTCTTCATCCAAGTTTTGGCCGTTGTCCATTAACTGGGAACTTTCCGCTTCATTTCCTGGTGTATTGCATCCACTGGAAGTAGATGGGAACGATTCCTCCGGATTGTTCCTTCGGGGCTTGCAATTGTGTACGAACGCGGACCATGGTTAGAGTCAAGTACTTCTCCGTACCGCTTCATATCTGTCACCCAGACTGGATCTCCTACGAGGAGGGGCTTCAACTCTAATGTGCGATGTCGCCTGTCGTAGTTTTGTTTCTGCTTGGCTTTACTAACCACATCTTTTTCCCTGAACAGTTTATCTAGTTTTCTGTTAGGGAGGAGATTTTCTGAAGCTGTGGGTAGGGTTGTTCTAAGCTTGCGGCCCATCAGAAAACTCGCTGGACTGTATCCGCTTTCAAGTGGAGTGCTACGGTACGACAAAAGTCCCAAATATGGGTCAGCAGACTTTTTCAAAATGCTCTTGACAGTTTTAACTGCTCGCTCTGCCTCACCATTTGAGCGAGGATATCTAGGACTACTTGTCACGTGCTTAAACCCATACTGATTAGCAAAAGTGCGAAAGACTCCAGATTTAAATTGTGGACCGTTGTCCGATACGACTTCTTCTGGAATGCCGAATCTGGCAAAGGTTGACTTGATCTTTTTGATGACATATTTGCTAGAAGTGAATGGTAAGAATAACACTTCAGGAAACCTCGAGTAATAATCGACAATTATAAGGTATGTTGATCCTTTGAAATGAAAGAGATCCATGGCCACCTTTTGCCACGCTCGCTGTGGGAGTGCGGATGGCTTCATTGGTTCACAAGGATTTGTTCTTTCTTCAAGACAGGACTGACATTTTGGAAACCATGTCTTTAATGTGTTGTCCAATCGAAGGCCACCATACAGAGCTACGAGCACGCTCTCTGCACTTATTGATTCCAAGATGTCCTTCATGGATGGATTTCAAAACCTCCTTTCTCATACCTACTGGAATGATGAGTCGGTTGTCTTTCATAAGTAGGTCATGTTGAATCGTCAGGTTTGCTCTTTCCTGAAAGAAAGGTAGACAGTGTGGTATAAGATTGCTTTTGGTTGGCCAGCCCTTTTCGATGTATTCTCTGACCAACTTGCAGGTGTCGTCAGCCTCCTGAGTTTGCTTTATTTCACTCAAGCGCTTGTCAGTGGCCGGCAACTCCTGTACAACATGTCCTACAAAGGCTTCTATCTCCTTCTGGAACGCACATCCTTCTACCGAACTGACACTTACAGGTTCTCTGGATAACGTGTCAGCTGTATACAAGTCCTTTCCAGGTACATGAGATACAGTGAACGAAAATCTCATGAGCCTCAGCCTCATTCGTAGAATCCTTGGTGACAACTCGTGCAATGACTTCTTGCCCATGATCGGCACTAAGAGTAGGTGATCGGTTCGAATCTGAAAGTCCTTTCCTAAAAGGAAGTTTTCGAACTTTTCACACGCCCATACAATTCCTAGGGCTCTTTTTCTATCTGAGCATATCTCTGTTCTGTTAGAGATAGGGCTCTGGACGCAAAAGCAACAGGACGCCAGACTCCAGTCTTGTCATTTTGTTCCATCACGGCTCTTAATCCGTAAGAGGATGCATCAGTTGTCAGACGAATTGGTTGATTGACATCATAAAACATAAGGGTGGGTGCAGTCGAAAGCTCCGTTTTTATGTGCTGGAACGCCTCTTCTTGCAGATGACCCCACACAAAGGCTTTTGATTATTTAACAACTCGCGTATCGGCTGTGTTATGTCAGCCAGGTTGGGTACAAATTGGAGCATCTGGTTAACCATGCCCAGTAGCCTACGAACGCCATGAACGTCAGTCGGACTCTTCATTTTGGAGATCGCAACAACCTTGTCTGGATCAGGTCGCAAGCCTCCTTCCCCCACAATATAGCCAAGGAACTGAGCTTGGAGACGCTGAATTGACATTTCGGCGCATTCAGGGTGATATGGCCCTCCTCCATTCTCTTGAGTACTTGATGTAAACGCTCGTCATGTTCCTTTTGATCTTTACCGAAGACCAAGACGTCGTCCAAGTGGCAGATAACTCCTTTTAACCCTGCGAGTAGTTCTGACATTTTGCGTTGGTAAACTTCTGGCGCAGAAGTAATGCCAAATGGCATTCGATTAAAACAATATCTTCCTTCTGGGGTAATAAAAGTCGTTAGCTTTGCAGACTTTTGGGCTAATTTAATTTGCCAAAATCCGCTGTTGGCATCGAGTTTTGTGAATATTTTAGCCTCGCCAAGATGTCCCAATGCTTCGTCAATTTTCGGAAGCATGTGTCGCTCCCGCTGGACGCTCTTATTTAGGTGTGTCAAATCCACACATATCCTTACAGAACCATCATTCTTCGGTACCACTACCATACCTGCACACCACGTGGTTGGTTCATCCACCTTGGATATCACCTCGGCTTCTTCCATTCTCTTGAGTTCTTGTTGGACCTTCTTGACGAGAGGAAGTGCCACACGACGCGGAGTAGATATGGAATAGGGTTCAGCATCAGGCTTGAGTTTAATTACATACTCGCCTTCCATCTGACCTAGCCCTGTAAACATTTTCGGAAACTTACGCTTGACAGCGTCGACGTTAGTAAAATCTCTATGACGTAGGCCTCCTACCTCTTCGATTTTACCCACCAAGTTGAGGCCTTGAATGCTGGTCTCCCCAGTAATGGTGTGTTAAGGTTGCGAACAACAAAAATACTTTGAACCGTCTCTTTGTCTTGATATTTCAAGATTGCGTCGAACTGTCCTTTTACCTCGAGCGCAGATTGCCCAGGTCCAATAAGACGCTTGGTTGGGATACTGAGCTGTTGATGGCGGAACTTAGAATGGTACTGTCCTTCTGAGATAACTGTAACATCGGCTCCCGTGTCGATCTTGAAACGGACAGGAACATCTTCCACGACGACCGTTGCTACCCAGGGATCACTTCCAAGGCTCTCCACTTCTCCGAGAAAAGCTTCCTCCAGCTGGACTTCTCTAACTCGAGGTGGTGTTTGTTTAGATTTTGTGCGGCAATGTTTTTCATAATGTCCGACGATGTTGCAGCCACGACACTTGACGTGACGTGCAGGGCAGTCTTCAAAGGAGTGCATCGGTCGACCACATCGCCTACACTTTCCTTGTTTCTTGGACGTTGTTGCACCCTGGTTTGGGTTGTTTTGGGGTTTTTCCCAGTTAGTTCGAACTGCGTCAACATGTGTACCCTCTTCCAAAGATCGCAGCACTTTTTGCTGGCCTTTGATTTCTTCGCTGCTTCTTGCTTTATCAATAGCCTTTTGAAGAGTCAGATCAGGATCCATCTGTAGTGTTTCTGATAATTTTAAATCACGTAGGCCAACTACTAACCTATCTCTAATTAACTCGTCTTGAAGGGCACCATAACCACAATGTTTCACCAGTGTATACAAAGCAGTTATAAAGGATGCAACAGATTCCCCTTCTTCTTGTATGCGCTTATGAAATTTAGCACGTTCCAAATATGACATTTCTCCTTTTGACAAAGTGAGAATCAAATTTGTCCACGACAAGGGAGTAGTCCTGTTCTTGCTCAAGACTGAGTTTGAATGACAGGAGTATATCTTCTGCCTCATCGCCCATACAATAAATCAAGTTGTGAACTTGCTTGTCACTAGGCTCAGTTGAAAGCCCTGAAGAAATTCGAAATCTGTCAAACCTCCTAATCCATTTTGGCCAGGAAGGTGGATCTGAGAAGTCAAAATTTGTAGGTGGTTGAAGTTGGTATGCCTGTTGGCTTCTAGTGCTTACTTCACTCTGGTTCCCGCCGCCGGTGCTACCTTCACTCTGGTTCCCGCCGCCGGTGCTAACTTCACTCTGGTTCCCGCCGCCGGTGCTTACTTCACTCTGGTTCCCGCCGCCGGTGCTACCTTCACGCTGGTCTTGGGGCATGTTTCAGCTCGTGCCTCCTTGAGGTTAGCTTCTAATTATGCACTTACTTCGTGATAAATAGATTAATATGAACAGTGTTTCATACTTGTTCAATACCGCTGCCACCATGCATTAGGATCAACAGGTGTAGTAGTTTGTGATGCTATTTATTATTTAGAAACACATATGAATACAAAGATGTGAGTGAGCTACATTGTATCTAGACAGAGACCTTCATGCCAACCAGGACGTCACCCAGACGTCTGATGAACTGCCTAAGGCGTAACTATCCAATAGGCTGTTACTCTACACTATTGATTGATGTCGTGTTTCATAGTCCAATAGAAGTGATGGGGGTATAGCCTCTCTAGTTGGTCTTAAAAGCTTGCGGTTCTTGCGGTACAGGGTTCCGTTGATGTTTACGAGATATGAACGGGGCCCTATTTGTTTGGTGACAGTGCCTAGTTCCCATCTTCCAGACGGTGATTGTATACGAACGGATTGTCCTTCATCTAGGTCCAACATATCGACGGCTGTCCGATCGTAGTGTTGCTTTTGTTTTTCACGTCTGGCCTCAAGTTTCTGTGGTATATCTGGAATAACTTTTGGGATAAGCAGTTGGTTAGCAATCGGAAGTGATGTTCGTGTACGTCTTGACATTAGCATTTGCACTGGACTGCACTGTGTATCTTGTTTCGGAATGTTGCGTTGCTCCAAGATGGCTAACTGGAGATCGCTACTATCTTTAGATGTCTTCTTGACAAGATTCTTCGCTATCTTGACAGCAGCTTCGGCGTGACCATTTGCTTGGCTGTGATATGGTGACGACGTAAACGTGTTGGAATTTCCAAGTATTGCTGAAATGTTTGAATTCCAAGCTGGAGTACTGAGGGCCATTGTCTGATATCATTGTGCATTGGTATCCCGTGAGTTGTGAAAGTGTTTCTTCAAACATTTGATCACGGTATGACTTGTCGTGTCGGCTAGTTCATCAAGTTCCCAATAAGTGGAATAATGCTCAACTGTTACTAAGTAGTGTTTGTTGCCAACTTGAAACAAATCAGTAGACACGATCGACCATGGTAAAGTAGGAACTGGGTATGATAGCAAAGTTTCCTTTTGCTGAGAAGGCGCTGCTTCCTGGCATTGGTGCAGCGTTCAACACGGTTGATGATATCTTCCTTCATACCAATCCAGAATACGGTCTCGCGAGCACGGCGCAAGCATGCTTCTTTACCTGCATGGCTTGAGGTATTCTTTCAAGGATTTCTTTCTTCATTAACGTGGAATTATAACTTGGTTGCCCTTGTACACGATTCCTCCCTGAGCGACGAGTAGATTGCGGAACGTCCAGTAAGCA
The DNA here is from genome assembly GCA_024449915.1 of Sweltsa coloradensis. Classification (NCBI taxonomy): domain Eukaryota; kingdom Metazoa; phylum Arthropoda; class Insecta; order Plecoptera; family Chloroperlidae; genus Sweltsa; species Sweltsa coloradensis. Next base: position 40,726 of record JAMZAV010007898.1, on the reverse strand, counting down.
TGAAGTGGCAACGGAAGATCTTTCTTGTCCTGCGGCCATCCTCGGTAAATGACTTCACGCAGAGCCTGCAGTATTGGATCTTGCTTCGTGGCTGCCTTGATCGTTTCGAGTCTTGTATCACTGACGTATGTGTACTCATGGTTGCGTATCAGTGCAAGGTCTCGTAGTAGCGCATCTTCTTTGACGTGATATACATCATGTACGTCATGTTGCTCAGTGCACTTTACTGGTGGATCGGAAGGAGCTCGCGATAGATAATCTGCGAGTAGCATATCTGCTCCTTTTTTGTATGTGATTTTGAGTTGAAAGCGTTGTAGTCGCATCATCATACGTTGTAGTCGTACCGGTGCAGCTAGAAGTGGTTTTCTTAGGATAGTCTCCAGAGGTTTGTGGTCAGTTTCTACTGTAATATTATTACAGCCAACCAGATATTGGGCAAACCTTTCGCAACCTACCACTATAGCCAACATTTCTCGTTCTATTTGCGCATAACGTTGCTCTGTGGCTGTCAATTTTCTGGAAGCGATGGCTACGAGTTGTACTTCCTGCATAAGAGCTGCTCCTAATCCTATGCTGCTGGCATCACACTGTATGACTACTGGTTTGCTGGTATCGAAATATCGGAGTGTTGGAGCTGTTAAGATCTTGTTTCTTGTTAGCGTCCAAGCATCGTCTTCAGTCGATGTCCAGATCCATTCATCCTTAACTACGATCTGTCTTAGAGGTTCACAAATGTCAGTTAAATGAGGGATGAACTTACTTAGGTATGTGACAAACCCTAAGAAAGTTGGACTTCTTTGACATTAGTCAGTTTTGGTGCATCACGGACTGCAGCCAATTTGACTGGATCAGCTTCAAGTCCTGCACTCGTAAGCAAATGCCCCATGTACAAAACACGTTTCTGTTTGTAACGGAATTTATTTCTGTTTAACTTAATATTCTTTTCCCTGCATCTGAGAAGTAATTGTTTCAAATTTTGATCGTGGTCTTTACTTGCGGTTTCGAGATCGTCACCGCATCCATATACCAGAATATCGTCTGCGATGATTTCTACACCTTTCAAACCATCAAGCGCTTTGTGAAGTCGTCTTTGAAATTCTTCACTAGCTGTGGCAATACCAAAGGGTAGGCGAATCCACCTGTAACGACCTTGATTCGTCCAGAACGTTGTTAAACCGCTACTCTCTTCATCCAATTCTACATGCCAGTACGCATCTTTAACGTCTACCACCGAGAATATCTTTGCTTTCGCCAACTCAGGTAAGACTTCTTCTAGCTTGTTCATCGGATACCTTGGCCTATCTAAAGCTACGTTGAGTTCCGGTGGATCTAAGCATAGTCGAATCTTCTTACCTTTCCGAGCTACCACAGTATTGTGTCCAAGGAGTAGGATCATGCACCTTCTTTATAACTCCCCTCTCCTCAAGTTGGTTTAAGTAAGATTTCAATTCTTCCCTAATGGCTACTGGTATGCGTCGTGGTTTGTGTTGAATAGGTTGTGCATCCGAGTCTACCTTTAAGTGACACTTACCGGGGCAATTTACCAAGACCTGTGAATACATCTTGATATTCGTAAGTTATTTGATCGAATTCATTGTCGTGACCTTTTACTGCATGAAGATCTGCAAGTATTTTAACAAGATTCAATTGCATGCTAGTATCACCTGACAGCAGAGTAGTGTAATTACCTTCAACTATCTGAAATGTTGCCGAACATTTATTATCTTATATTTACAATCAATCTGTGCTTGGCCTAATGGTTTAATATTTCCCCACTATAAGTCCTCAGTTTGACGGAACTAGGTTCAAGGGATTTGCAGTCATTTTGCACAAGTTGCTTGAAATTCACTGAACCCATGACATTGCAGTCAGCGCCTGTGTCTATCTGAGCTTCGATGACATCATTCTTGCCAGCCACACTGACTTTGTTGTGTGTAATCATGGCCTTGACATAATGTACATCATAACCTATAGAGCTCACCGATATAGTGATTCATCTGAGTCTGTACCATGTGCATTCGTATTCTGCGATACGGCATTTAATTTTTTCTTACCTTTAGTCTGTAGTTGATCAGTACCTCGTTTGCTCCGGCACACATTTGAAAAATGATTTTCCTTGTGGCAAATATTGCATTTTTTGCCAAATGTAGGGCAGCTTTCCCGCACGCGTTCATGTTGACGCCCACAGTATTTACATGTTACCTTCGGGGTCGACTTATGATGAGACTTTCCCTGTTTAGACAGTTTGTTTACTACTTGGCTTGATGAGTTGTCAAGTTGCTGTATCTGTCGTTCTGTAATTTCCTCTGACATACACATTTCTATAGCCGTGTCGAGGGTTAGGTTGACTTCAGTTAGTAAACGGCGGCGCGTTCTTACTTCTCGGATCCCTAGCACTATCTTGTCCCGTATCATGTCCTCAGTCATCGGACGATAGGAACATGTAGCTACTAGTTTCCTAAGCCTATTGACAAATGCATCAACTGACTCACCATCTTCCTGGCCAGCAGAATGAAAAACATATCTTTCATAGATTATGTTCACTTTTGGAAGAAAATATGCATCAAGGTGTGATATAATTGACTCAACTGTAGCTTTGTCAGCATCAGACAATGCTAAGTTTTGAAATATTTGGAAGCAATCTTTTCCAACCGCAGTCAAAAATGTAGCCACTTGTATTGCACTAGATTTTAGATTTAGCTCGCTTGCAATGACATAGTTGCTCCACTGAGCCTTAAAGAAAGACCAATTCTCTACCACATTTTCGCCAATGATAACAGCAGAAGGGACTGGAAGACTTACCATGTTGTAAGCTTGTATGGCTGGTCCTTGTATAGGCCTAGCTGGGTTTGCGGCGTCCATCTTCAAATAGAGATTACACACTAGGCCTGCTTCGAAAAGCGTCTAGAACATCGAATTGCGTCTATGTGAGCCTAGCCTAGGCTTAGGCCTAGTGCACCCATGGTTGTATTCATTCATACAGCGAGAATTTCATGAGTTGAAACCATGTAACAACATCCATAACTTCTGAACACCATGTATCAGGATGGTTAGCTGGTCTTTAATTAAAGGCTATTGCATAGGCTATTAGAATACATACTTTATTATCTGGATCTGCTAGCGTGCTACATTAATACTTCAGGCTGACATCTCGTGCAGTAGATCAACTTACAAGCAGTGGTACCAACCCATATCTATGTACCAACCATAGAGATACATTACTAATCTTATGAGTCTAAACCTAGAAGGCAGTGTGATTCAAATACTGCCACAGAATGAACTAAGATGCAGTGGATTATTTGATCGACGCGGGATAAGAAAATACGTAAACAGATGGCGGACATTTAAATTTTGCGCTATGTGTAAAACGAGAAAGTTGTCATAACTCTCATAAAACAAATCTGAAACCGTCCCGGGCCTAGGCCAGATGAAGAAAATTATTTATAATACAACAGTGTAGGCCTAAAGTTCCATTAGGCTATAGGACTTCATTCAATCAATGCTAACATAACACGTTTGACAAGCCCTAGGCCTCTTCTAGGCAACCCTAGACCTGCACGACCTTGTTCAGACACACATGCCGCACAAATAATTAGTTTGATTACTAAAAGCCTAATGCAGATAAAACAATAGTGTAATGTATTCGTTACGAATATGTAACTATAATACTAGACAAGAATGTAGGAAGAAGGTTACCGATAAGACGTCAAGTTACCATGCTGCTATTCTTCCTTTATTTACCACCAGAGTGCAGAGTGTACATGGTACGTTTTAAATTATACAGGTATGCCAACTTACTTGCATGAAATAGCGCTATATATTACATCTTTTTTCCCCCTAAAAGAGTTCAAACCTGTGGTAGAAATGAAAGAAAAGGATTTTTGTTACGGTAAGAGCAATGCATATTACCCTAAATCAAAAGTTAAGTAATTGGTTAGATTCGAAAAATGATTATTAAAATTGGTATGATAGTAATACAATGAAATTATCTCCAACTCATTATAAACTCAATGATCAAAATCGTTCAGCCATGACGGCGGTTTCTTCAACCTTGCCGGTCTTTCGGTTCGTCCCGGCGTATCTTCTAGAGCATCTTTTGACCCCCCTTTTGCTTCATCCATCTGTGGGTGTTCTGTTGGCTGGATATATGGTTTCACAAAAGATGGGGTTTCTTTTGTACTCTGCGCCAGTTGGTGACTGGATATGGACTGTAGACCCGTCTTTTCCACGACGCGGAAAGGTGTCGGATTAAAAGGGGGTTGATAGCTTGTCCCGTTTTTTCCTGTCTGACGAGTACCTGGGCCCCTGGAGATACTTGGGAATCCACGGCTCTTCTCGTGAAATCCCCTCAACTCCTTGCCCTTCATCTTGCACTCCTGGTCTCTGTCGCGTACTTCAGAATCCAAACGATCCGGATTTGGTAGAATCGAAAGTTTGTCTCTAATCTCTCTGTTGAACATTAGAGAAGCGGGCGTTTTACCAGTAGTTGTGTGTGGTGTCGTGTGATACGACAGCAGGTTTAAGTTCTTAACGCCTGTTGTAGGTCTTCACCACTGTTGTGAGCAATGCGCAGGCGTTTGAGGAAGGACCTATTTTGGCGTTCAACTTCACCATTCGCCTGCGGCCAATATGGAGTCACGTGGCGTAAATGAACTCCATTCGTAAGACAGAAATTGCGAAATTCTTCGCTAATAAACTGCCTTCCATTGTCCGCAACGATAGTCTCGGGAAGACCGTATCGTGCAAAATATGCATTCCAAGACATTAATCGTCTCGTGTGAAGTAATCTTTTTCATAAAGGTTGCTTCACAAAATCGACTATAGTAGTCGACGACTACAAAAATGAAGTCGCCAGTCGGTAATGGTCCTAGGAAATCGATCGCGAGGTCCTGCCAGGGTCCACTAGGGAGTTTGGTCCTTATGATTGGTTCAGGGTGGGGGTAAGAACTCACTATTTGGCAACCATGACAGGATTTGCAATATCGTTCAGCCTCAGAATCAACTCCTGGCCACCAGACCTTACTGCGTAAACCGAGCTTTCATTTTTACTATACCGGGTGTCCTTCATGTGCCAGGTCGAGTATTCTTATCCGGAGACTCTTCGGAACAACAACCCTGGTTCCTCTCAGGATTATATTTCCCAGTACACAAAGTTCTGGTTTAAGGATCTGAAAACGCTTAGTTTCCGAATTCCAGTTATCGGTTAGGATACTATTTTTCAGCTGCGATAGTTCACTATCACTGGAACATGCAGAGGACATCTCTGCCATTGTAACTGATTTTGGCAAAAGCCTCGCTTGCGACCCAGTGCACATGTAAATCGTTACCTGCAGCAGGAGAAACTGCTGCGAGAAGACGTGACAAGGAGTCCGCAATGTTTGTGGATCCTGGACGATATTCTACCCGGTATCGATATCCTTGTAGCTTCATAACCCAACGCTCAATTCGCGCATTTGGTTTCGATCGAGGGGAAAATAAGAACTCTAATGGCTTATGATCTGTGACAAGGACGAATTCGTCTCCTCCGTACACGTAATTGTGAAATCGTTCGCAAGCAAACACGATGCCTAGGGCTTCACGTTCAAACTGGCTGAATTTTCTTTCAACTTCAGTCAGTGAACGACTAGCGTACTCGATAACTTCTTCGCCGTTGTCGTCGGTTTGTGTTAAAACGCAACCTAGTCCAACCGGACTAGCGTCCGCAATTATACGTGTCCTACGGGTTGGGTTGAAGAATCCTAAAGCTTTCGAACTAGCTAGTAGTGCTTTAAGTGTAACAAATGAGTTTTCTTGTTCAGGCCCCAATTGAATGTGGTGATAGGCCTAGATTCTTCTTCCAATTCCAGCTGATGGAACGCGGAACGAAGATCAAGCTACTGAAGACCTTGGACCCCCCAAGTGATGAATCATGTCTTGGAAAGTCGGAATAGGGTGGCGTTGCCGTTTAATTGCAAGATTGGCCAACCGCATGTCAATGCACAGGCGCAGTTCACCCTTCTTTTTAGTACTGAGAACAACAGGCGAAGCCCATGTTGTCGGCCTGTTGCCGGCTCGATAATGTCATTGTTGAGTAGGTCTTGTATCTTCATTTTGACTTTATCCTGTAACTGGTACGGCATCTTCCTTGCTTTTTGTACTACTGGTGTAACTCCGTCATCGACTGTTAATTTTACCTTATAACCGGTAAATTTCCCTATCCCTTGGAATATACCATCAAACTTGGGATCTATAATACCAGGTGTAATACTGGGTATAATACTTGCAGTACCCCTAACTCGATTGCAGTATCTCTGCCTAACAGGGGTTGGCCCTGTTCCTGCACTACTACAAACCGGGATTTCAGGGTTTTATTTTTTAGCACTATCTCAGTCTCGAACTCACCCAGCACTGAGAGTGGATTTTAGATCCATATGCAAAAAGAACTCTGGATGTCTTTAAACAAGTGCCTTTTATGCCCCTTTTCTTGCATTCATTCCATGTCTTGGAATCTAAGACATTGCAGCAGGCACCCGAATCAATAAGAAGTTCAAGGTTAACCCCGCCCACTTGAGCAGGCAGCATGCTAGGGGGTGAAGTTGGTTTATTTATGCCACATACCTCTTCATTAATGCCGAATGTATAATTCTCCTCACTCCCCGGCTCCTGCTCGTCTACCTGACGAACTGCATTCTTGTAGGGCCTAGCATTAGGACTACTCTGCATAGGCCTAGGACCTGAGAACTTGCTTTTATTACAGACCGAAGCTAGATGACCTAGCTTATTGCATTTCCGGCACTTCTTGTCCCGTGCCGGACATTGTTCATTACTAGCCAAGTGTGTACTGATCCACACCGAAAGCATTTAAGGTTAGGCCTAGCCTTGTCCTTGCTAGATTTTACTACAGCGATGTGCGCCGTGTCTAGGCCTAGCTTACCTCCAGACTCGATACAGCCGGCCTGGCGCTCTGTAGCCTCGAGCAGGGTTGCAATTTCCTTGGCCTCAATGAGAGTGAGGGAATCTCCCTTCTTCAGGAGAGCCCTGCGTAGTTCATTAGACCTGCATTTCTCTATTAATTGATCGAGAAGCATGCTGTCCCCCTCTACGACGTTGCTGTTTACACTTTGGCCCTTCAGCCTAGACAGGCACTCGGACACGTTTTTAGTGAACTTTGTGCCATGCATCGAAATACATACCTCTCATATCGGTGGTTTTTTAGAGGTTCAAAGTAAGAAGTGAGTGCGTCTTTACACAAAGAATAGATGGTCTTACCTTCTGGCAAGACGAAATTCGTATCAGATTCTGGCAGAGTAAACCACACTTCCTGAATGTGTTCACCCCCAAGGTGTAATAGCGTCGCTTTACGGCGCTTTAAATCATTGAGACCTGAGGCCTCGAAGTAAAGTTCTAAGGAACGTACCCATTTGTGCACCGGACGGCGATCAGGGAAGCATCCGCGGGGCGCATCAAACGGTTTTATGGTAGATTTACTATCCATAATTAGTATTTTACCATCGTCGCCAATTTGTAATGTATTCGTTACGAATATGTAACTATAATACTAGACAAGAATGTAGGAAGAAGGTTACCGATAAGACGTCAAGTTACCATGCTGCTATCCTTCCTTTATTTACCACCAGAGTGCAGAGTGTACATGGTACGTTTTAAATTATACAGGTATGCCAACTTACTTGCATGAAATAGCGCTATATATTACAAATAGTATGATAGTCCACCAACTTGAATTGCTTTATTCGGAAATTGAAGTAACTGAGAGATTTGCGGAAGAAAAACGTTTTTCTTCAATAATACCGAGAAATCGCCATCTTGTGGTTTTGGTTTTACACCGCTTGTTAACACAAAGGCTGCTAAATTTAAAGGTACGATACATTAAGATGGGGGGTTGGTTTTTCCCTGATCATGATGGCTCCAACATCCACGCTCCCCACGGCCATACTGTGTGTCTAGCGCTTAGCTTATATTACGTCATTGGGTTTTGACGACGCCACACTGCCTCCTTCATTATTCATACCTCCTTGGAGGGAATGGATAAAATCCACCGCCATCTAGAGGACCTTGACACCATTTCTTTGGGAAAACTATTTTAAAATCTTTGATAACAAATAATACACTGCATCCTCGCTAGTATTTTGATTACTTCTAGGTGGCAGTGCATAGTGACCATAATTCTCGTGCGACTTTTCGTTGCCATGTAACGTTACTTTTGCTATTTCTATCTACACTACTTAAGGTCTTGACCGATTTAGCTGAAAATTTGGAAAATTGGAGAGAATGGTGTACTTATTGACCCTGCAAAAATTTCATAACGATCGGAAAAATTGTTTTTGTTTTATAACCAACGATCGGATTTTGTTAAAAAAAAAATATACAGCAACCCGCATAGGTGGTATGTACATGTATGCAAAATTTCAGGTCGATCAAGAGAAACGGTGCGACCTGTACCGAAGCAGTAACAGAAAAAAAAACAGACATTCGAGCGCTAGACACCCAACGATTCGACCCATTAGAGTCAAGTGGAAAACGCTCGCTACGCTCGCTCAAAAATCGTAATTTTACGATTTTTTTTTATTTTTAAAACATTCTTCTACTAACTAGGAAAACGCTAAAGTCCCGTCGCGTTGTTGAGCGAGCACCGGTATGTGCAACACGATCCGAGTACGACATTCCCATAATGTTACATACCAATAAGTCGTTAAGGTCTTGACCAATTTAGCTGAAAATTTTAAAATAGAAGAGAATGAATAAAATCCACCCGCCATCTAGAGGACCTTGACATCATTCCTTTGGGAAAACTATTTAAACTCTTTAATAACAAATAATACACTGCTTCCTCGATAGTATTTGATTGAGCGAGCGAAGCGAGCGTCTCCATTTGACTCTTATGGCTCGAATGTCTGTTTTTTCTGGGTTTTTTTCTGTTTCTGCTTCGATACAGGTCGCACCGTTTCTCTGATCGACCTGAAATTTTGCACCATTGATATTAAACCCCTATATAGTAGGCTAGATTAGCAGTCTCCTATACCTCCGCACAGGCGCGAGCGTAGCAAATTGAAGACTCAACCGGCCCATTTCAAGATGGCGATTTGGTGTTTTAATTTATGCTTTTTTAATGCAATAAAGTATTTTACTGGATTGTTTGATATGGTTTTAGCTTGTGCAGCATGGTATTAAACAAAAGAAACAATACGAAGTGATTGCATAGGGGAATTTAGTAATCATTTGGTGTTAAAGGCTAGTATGCTTACCTGTCAACCTGGCTGCAATCTTGAGAACTATTTGGCCACAAAATCGCTCCCATTTGATTAACATGTAAACTGTCATTTTAAGATGGCTTCTAATTGTACCGGAAGTGGACCACCGACTGCTGGTCTAGCCAATTATATAGGATGTCTATGGTTTGCACACATGTACATACTACCTAGGCGAGTTTCTGTATAGTTTTGTGGCAAAATCGTTCAAAAAGTTAAAAAGTTACATTAAATTTAATCGAAAGTTTTTTTTTCAAACTAAACGGCGACAAAATCTGAGGTGGCCAAATCATTTAGAATGTCCGTCCGATCACGAATATGTTAATTTATTTTGATCCGATAAGTAGTGTAGATGGAAATTACATTATACACAAAGTCCCGTTACCATGGCAACGGAAAGTCGCACAGCTTTTTTGGCTCATGATAGCGGTCAAACGGAGGCTCGGATCGAGTTGAAATTTTGACCATCCGCAAGTTTCGTTCCCGATTGAATGCCATTAGTTTTGTGGCAAAATCGTTCAAAAGTTATAAAGTTACATTAAGTTAATCTAAAGTTTTTTTTTAAAACTAAACGGCGACAAAATCTGAGGTAGCCAAATCATTTAGAATGTCCGTCCGGTCACGAATATGTTAATTTTATTTTGATCCGATAAGTAGTGTAGATAGCAATTACATTTTAACAAAAGTAACGTTACCATGGCAACGAAAAGTCGCACAAGAATTCTGGTATTCACTATGTACTGCCACCTACAGTTTGTCCCACCATATCCTGAGCCCGGCGTTTTAGGGTTCAAAGAAACTAGGATGTCGCCTGCTCTATTATGAAAGGTTGTAACCCGTCCGAATTTGACGTGAAGGATGGGCCTCTCCGTAATAACAAAGTACAATCACATCCGATGCAAGTTGGTTGCAACCCCCGAGTATCGAAAACCACTTGTATGTAGGCCTGGGTTAGTGGTTTACTCTTCTTGCTGCGCCTACATTACTTTAATGCCGCGCAAGATCAACGTTTCAATTACACTCGCTCCATCAATATCATCCCCATACAGGATATAGGGCCAAGGTCGCACTGGACGTTGACTTTATTTTACTGCTCTGCGAAGTCCACTTCAGCTGTCAAACTGTGATACTTTTTACAATCGACCACCACAGCCTGCGCTCTTGAACCCAAAAAAACGCCGGGCTCAGGATAGGGTGAGACAAAGTGTAAAGAAATCAAGGGGTAATAGTTTTCCCAAGAAATGATGTCAAGGTCCTCTAGATGGCCCGTTGGATTTTATCCATTCTCTCCTATTTTAAAAATTTTCAGCTAAATCGGTCAAAGACCTAAAAAGACTTATTGGTAGGGTAACATTATGGGAATGCCCGTACTCGGGTCGTGTTGCACGTAACGGTGCTCGCTCAACAAACGCGTCCAACTGAGCTTTTTCCTAGTTACTTCTAGGTGGCAGTGCATAGTGAGAACTTTTCGTTGCCATGGTACGTTACTTTTGTTATTTCTATCTACATACTTAAGGTCTTGACCGATTAATCTAAAAATTTGGAAAATAAGAGAGAATGGTGTACTTATTGACCCTGAAAAAATTTCATAACGATTGGAACATTTTTTATTTAATTTAATTTTAATTTTTTTTTTTTATTTTTTTATACCAACGATCGGATTTTTGTTCAAAAAAACTATACAGCACCCGCCTAGGTGGTATGTAATGTGTGCAAAATTTTTCAAGTCGATCAGAGAACGGTGCGACCTGTATCGAAGCAGCAAACAGAAAAAAACAAAAAAAAACAAAAAAAACAGACATTCGAGCCATAAGATTCAAGTGGAAACGCTCGCTTTCCGGGCTCGCTCAATAACATGCTTTATCCGATTGTAATGTTTTTTTCTCAAAACCTTAATTTTTATAAATTAATAATTATATTGGTGTGAAATTTGAGCACGATCGAAAAAATAATTTCTCATGAAAATCGCAATTGGACGATTTATTTTCGATTTTTTAAATTTCTTCGACTTATAACACCAACATGCTTTATACGATTGTGATGATGATTTCACAGAAACCTTAATTTTATTAATTTTAAATATTTGTGTGAAATTTAAACGCAATCGAAAAAAATTTTTCTCATGAAAATCGCAATTTTACGTTTTTTTTCGTTTAAAAAACATGCGCTCATCCAACAACGCTCCTGAAAAAGCGTTTACGAAGCTTCCTAGTTGTATTTACATGTTATGTGTTTCATGAGGTCTGTGCCCATTGAGATTTGTTTGGCTGTGAATGTTTTGGTTTTGTTTATGGATTGTTAGACAAGGAAGTGAAGTATGGTGGTTGGGAAGGAGGAATTGTTGCTTGGAGACAGAGGTGGGTTTCTACGGATCTTGAAGGGTAAGATTATTACGTGTTTGTGCCTCTTCAAAATAAATTGAAATACTTCAGTAAAAAATAACTTGATCTTTAGTTCTACCTACATACGTGTAGTTATTTGCATTCTCTTTATAAAATAGCTATGGCAGGAGATTAGCAAGGCCTTAGGTGGGGGAAGAAAGGGATTGTTACCGAGTACTCAACACAAGGCTCACTCACTCGTCTGACAACGACTTGAGCGTTTTGATGAGCGTAGCGAGCGTAAGCGAGCGAAGCGAAGATTTCATTTATACCCCTGGAAAAAAAATCCGGAATTTTTTTCTTTTTCTTCTTTTTTTTCTGTTTGTTTTTTTGTTTGTTTTTTTAAACACGTTTCCGGCTAAACCGCTGCTTCGATTGCGATGAAATTTTCTGGAGGCCTTCGAAATCTCTGAACTTAGAACTGCCACGTTTTTGGCGCAATCGAAAAATTTTTTCTCATTAAAAACCCCGATTTACGCATTTTTTTTCTTTTTTTTTTTAAAATTCTTCGCTCTTAACACCTACATGCATAATCCGAAACCGTGATAAAATTTTTTATGGGACCTTTCTTATATGAAACTCTAACATGTGTCAAATTAAGCACAACCCAAGATTATTTCTCATAAAAATTGCAATTTTTCGATGTTTTTTTATTAATTTTGGGCGTTCTTCACTTTCTACCACCTACATCGTTAATCCGACCTTAATTTAATTTTAATAAACCTTCATTTTTTAATCAATGATTCATGCCGAAATTGAGGGTTAATCGAAGAATTATTTCTGACCCAAAAAATTCAATTTTTCGTTTTTTTTAAAATTTGTTTATCAACCCTAAGACAAGGCGGCTCAATGCACCATTACGCTCATCCAACAACGACTTTCGGCGTTTTCCTAGTCCTATGAAAAATCAAAATGTACAATCATGCAACTGAAAAAACGTTGTTGATTATTTACATACGTACACTAATTTTCTTCGTTGTAAAGACAAAGTGTATTGTGATTTTCAGCTGAAAAGTTTAATCAATAACATTTCATGACTGAGTATTGATTTCAATCAATACTGGTTTGGGCATAAACATTTAACAGGGTTAGTTATAAGTCAATAGGCAAATGCATACTGTTGCCTTATCACTTGGTCCGTATGGGCTTCAATAACCCAAATCAATAACCACAACATCGATTGTGATTGATTGGTTATTAATTCTATGTGGGGGATTTGAAATAGTCTTGAATTACAATGTTATTCCACACACTAAAAATTGCGGATACAGAGTTCACCTTAGTCTGGCCGCAGGCTTACGTCAGTTGGTAAAACATACCAATGCGAGTCAGCTATATGTGCAAGCTATAAAAGACAATTACATTATTCATTGACGTCACCCAGGTACTGTGAAATATCCCCTCTTACCCCTACCATATTAATTATATGTAGATATAATTATATATTTAAAACCCAAAATATTTTGTATTCCCAGATTGTTATCAAGATTTGAACACAAGAATGAAGATTCACTTCGGTGGTTTCTTTCGCGAAAGTTTGATTATTCCCTGATTTGCTGTTCCTGACTTTTGGCAAAAATTCATAATCGTTTGAGTGGGATCGTCTAATAAAGCATTTTTTTCATTTTTTTTTTTTGATGTTTTTTTATTTTTATTTTTTCTTCTTTCTTTCTTTTCTCTCTTTTTTCTTTTCTTTTCATTCCCCACCCTTTTTTATTAAGTTGATTAATTAAATTAAAAATTTTAAAATCCTTTTTGAATATGTTACCAAATCATTGTGTTTTAATACATTGTGTTGAAGAGCGTTTCCATTTGACTCTGCCGGAAAAAGTCCCCTGGTTTAGTTTTGTTTTTTTGTTTTTGTTTGTTTTTTTTTTTTGTTTGTATGTTTCGCTATAACGTTCGAACGGAGGGTTTGGATCGAGTTGAAATTTGGGCCATCCGCAAGCTTCGATATAGATTTTAATGCCATTAGTTTTGTGGCAAAAACGTTCAACAAGTTTACAAAGTTACAAAATTAATCGAAAGTTTTTTGGATGAAACGTAGCGAGCGTAGCAGCGAAGCGAGCGAAGCGAAATTCCATTTCACTACACTGGAGAAAAAAATCCGGAATGTTTTTTTTTTTTTTTTCTTTCTTTTTTTTTTTTTTTTTTTATTTTTTTTTTTTGTTAACACGATTTCGGCTAAACCGATACTCCGAATGCGATGAAAATTTTATGGAGGCCTTCGAAATCTCTGAACTTAGAAATGCCAGTTTTTGAGCGCAATCGGAAAATTTTTTTTATAAAAAAGCAATTTTACGATTTTTTTCGATTTTTAAAAAAATTCTTCGACTTATAACACTTACATGCTTTATCCGATTGTAATGATTTTTTAACAGAACCTTAATTTTATGAATTAAATATTCGTGGGGAAATTTGAGCTTAAACGAAACATTATTTTCCCTATGAAAATCGAAATTTTAGGGTTTTTTATTTTTTAAAACAATTTCTTTGACATAAACACCTACATGGGTTTATCCCATTGTAATGATTTTTTTATAGAACCTTAATTTCATGAATTAATTACTCGTGTAAAATTTGAGCGTAATTGATAAATTTTTTCTTATGAAATTGCAAATTTTTCGATTTTTTTCTTTTTTAAAATGACGTAAAAATTACCCATTTATTAAAAAATTAAGTTAATTTTTAATTTAATTTAATTTAATTTTTAAAAAATCTTCGAATAAGTAATGATTTTTCACAGAACAACAGAAAATCCGCGTAAAATCAATGCAGCTCATGCACCAATTACGCTCATCCACAACGCGGCGGGACTTAAGCGTTTTCCTAGTACTTCAAACTAAACGGCGACAAATCTGAGGTGGCCAAATCATTTAGAATGTCCCCTCCGGTCACGAATATGTTAATTTTAATTTTTATCCGATAAGTAGTGCAGATGGAATTACATTTAACCAAAGTAACGTTACCATGGGACGAAAAGTCGCACGAGGTTTCTGGCCACTATGCACTGCCACCAAGAAGTAATCAAAATACTACAAGGAGCAGTGCAGCCATAGCAGTGCAGCCCAGCCCTTCAGGGCTGGCTTTATGTTCTCTATGCTTTCCAACCGTCAACCCTTCTCCAATTCTAAACTCTTTGTAACCAGAGTTAAAATAGTATTCCCAGAATGATGTCAAGGTCCTCTCGCGGGCGGTGATTTACCCACAAAGTAAGTTTATCACCGTGTTTTACCCAAATACATTGGCAATATAAATATATTGAAAAGCATGGCCCCCCGGTGACAGCGTAACGTCGCAAATTTAAAGTTAAAAAAATGTGTACTGTAGTCTACTATAGCACGTGCTCGCTTATCAACGAGTCCAACGTACTGAGGCGTTTCTAGTAGTATTTCAATGATTTACTTATCTGTTTAGTATGCATGACTGTATCTGAATCTATGTAAGTAGATTATTTGCTTTTTCTCAACCTCCTTTGTAACTCAGTTTTTTAAGTGAATATTATAGACCGTTAAATCTTGTAAGATGTATGTCTGTGTGGCATTTATGCATTACCGGTACAACCTACACCACTTATTTATCCGATCTCCATGAAACATGGCACATAATACTTATAGTATTTTTTCATCGGGAAGGTTTCAATGCTACCATTGTGTTGTAACACGTGATTGATCGGTGCCTGCACCACATAAAGTGAAAAAACAATAATGTTTTTTTCGATATTCTGTAGTGTAGTTTGCATCTGTCAACCAGTCGCAGAGTATGTTATTGATGGCGTAAGGGCGGCCTAACTGATGACAAATAAGTCTTATGGATAGTCGTATCGACGTAGCGAGCGAAGCGAGCGAAAGCGAAGATTCCATTCTCCTACACTTGAGAAAAAATCGGAATGTTTTTTTTTCTTTTTTTTCTTTTTTTTTTCGTGTCTTTTTGATTTTTGTGTTTTTGTGTTAAATGAACTTATTCCGGCTAAACGATAACTATCCATTGCGAGAAATTTTCTGGAGGCCCTTTTAAATCTCTGAAACTTAGAAACTGCCACGTTTTTGGCGCAATCGAAAATTGTTTGTCTCATGGAAATCGAATTTACGGGTTTTTTTCTTTTTTAAACAATTCGTTTGACTTATCACACTACATGCTGAATCCGATGTTAATGATTTTTTCACAGAACCTTAATTGTTATGATTTATATACGTGTAAAATTTGATCGGAGCACACTCAATAATTATTTCTTATGAACGAAATTTTTAAACGAGTTTTTCTTTTTAAATACGATTAAATTTAAAAATTAAAATTACGACTTATATAAAAAAAAATATTAAGTTAATTTTTTAAATAATTTATGATTTTTTACAGAAGAACAGAAAATCCGCATAAGCACATGGCAGCTCATGCACCAATTACGCTCATCCAACAACGGCGGCGGGACTTCAGCGTTTCCTAGTTTTAGATAAGGAAGACCGTTTCTGTCCAGCGTAAGAATTGGAATGGGGACGCCGTTGTTGGCAGTTGGCCACTGATAATGCACAACGTTCTAACTGTACCGGTATAAATATTAAAATGCCTTCCCGCCCCCCCCTACAATTAGGGATTTCGGTATCGTGAACCGGGAAATATCGCCGATTAATCGATTCGCTATTTAACCGATTTATACCACCCCTATAGACCTACAACCATTCAATCAGTGGGCATATATATTTTTTTTCACGGGGAACCTTTTCTATGGGCATCCATTTTGTTGTCCCGTTGTGATCGGTGGCCTGCAAAGAGGATACATTCGTTTTCATATATAAAGAATACGAATTGAGCCGATCTCCGGACTTGGCACATTATTGATTTTTCACGGGGAAAGGTTTCTATGCTATCCATTCTGTTGTAACTCCTCCACGTTATGATCGGTGCCTGCAAGGAGATACAGTAGTTTATATATATAGATAATAGATATATATATATTATATATAATGACAGAATGTAAATTCTTTCGAGTTTCCGAGTTAAATAAGTTTTATACCAACGTTTCGAACAGTCTCCCGGCCATCTCTCAGGTAACGACATACAAATTTAACTCGGAAACTCGAAAGAATCATTATGTCACTTATACTACGAGAGAATCTACGTAAAAACATATAATATATAGATATAAATAGAACCCGCATTCATCCGATCTCCCATTACCCTGGCATATATATGTATTTTTTTACGGGGAAGTTGCTATGCTATCTATTTTGTTGTACTTCTCCACGTGGTGATCGTTGCCTGCAAAGAGGATACATCGTTTTCGTATGTTAGACTACCCATTCATCCCGATCTCGCATGAAACTTGACACATATAAGTATTGTTTTCACAGGAATGTTTCTATGCTATCCATTTTGTTGTAACTCCTCCACGTGGTGATCGTGCCTGCAATTAGGGATACATTCGTTTTCTACATAACTACACCATTAATCCGATCTCCATGAAACTTGCACATATATCTATTTTTTACGGGGATGTTTTTAGCTCCTCCATTTTGTTGTACCTCCTCCACGGGGATCGTTGCTGCAAAGAAGGATCCATATGTTTTTATATATATAACGACACATTCTCCCATCTCCTGAAATTTGCCCCATGTTGTATTTTTTTCACGGGGAAGTTTTCTATGCTATCCGCCCACGTGGGTGAGCGGTGCTGCAAGGAGGATACTTCGTTTTATATTAGACTACAGTACACCATCTCCTATTGAACTTGCACTATATGTGTTTTTTCACGGGGAAGGTTCTTCTGAAATCGCAGCAACGCGCGACGGTTAAGCTTAGAAATAAATAAATCAAATGTCATTTCTATTATATTTGATGGATATCGCTTAACGTCTCATATTAATGTACTTTGCTATTCGAGACGATGATTGTTGATAGGATCTGATCAGAAGGGAAAGGGGAAACCGGTACCGCCCGTAAGTCTATTCCTTTCGAAAAGTACCAGGGACCACGCTTAACGTCCCACCCGAAGGACGGTGTAACTTTCAAATCAATAGGTACTCCACTACCGGAATTGCCGAGCAGACGTCCGAGGAGAACGAAACCGTTACAATAGCTCTTCAGGGCTGAGCGATCACCACTCTTCCTCTGCCCACGCCCCATTCTGCTTAACTTCTGGTGTCCGAGTGGAACCGGTTCAACGACCTCGGCTAAACGCTGGCATCTTATAATAGTATAAACAATAAAATACATACAGAAATATAAATACATTTTCAGTCCTTGCATGGTTTGAATTGATTTTTTGTTTTTTTGTATTATTTTTTGTTAATATTTGCATTCTACTAATTTTACAAACATTTGAACATGTTACATTATAAAAATGAATGCGCGAAGACATAAAAAGCATCTGCTACATAGTAAAAGAGTGAGCCTGTCAACCCTTCTACAAATGAAAGAAAAATATGGATTTTTATAAAAAAAAAAAAAGTTGGGTCTAATTGAAAAAAACTATCTATTGCTGAATATAAATTTAGAAAGTTAATGGTCCCATGTTGTGATCAAGTGTCTGAACGGGCTAAATCATTTAAGTGACTATTCTGTATGCCTTTGATTTGCACTATTTTTGCTGAGTAGTTGGATGCCACGCGGGAATGCCAAGATTGCTCACCTGCATCCAAAGCGCCTCAGTCACCTCGAGAGTCCGGGCTGGAGGTTGTCTGTGCGGAAATCAAGTTTCGGCTAAACCTGCGACTTCTCGTGGAGTCGCATACCGTCCGCCATGCCATATGCAGCCAAACCCGAACTTTCTGCACTCCCTGGATTCTAGTTGCTGCTGTGCAGCCAAGTTCGATGCTGCCTCTTGTTTTGGCGATTTAATCTAACATATGCTGCCGTTCGGACCACCGGAAGGCTTGATAGAACCGCTCAGTAGATTTTTATCTGCTTTTGCTGACTGGCTTTCCTCTCAAACTGTCACTGAGTTCCAACCATAATCACCACCGATGGAAAGACAATCGAACCTGCTGCTCTGTGCGAATGCCCAGCTCGTGTCGATGTGGAGGGTGGTGCTCGGGCGTTGAGCGACCAGCACGACGCCGGTCTGCCACCCTCTCACTGACTGCCATACCGTCCAGTGAGTGCAGCCCGAGAGGTTCTGATTACAATCAAGCAAACTGGCCAGCCCTGAACGAACGCTTTCTGACGAATGCCGGAGGTGCTGCAGCTGGCTGACGTCAACAAGCGTGGGAAACTGTAGGAAGCGTACATCTTCGAGTGCGCAGAGAGCACGTTCCGAAAAGGAGGAGTAGGGAAACCGCGCCGCTCCTGCCCCTTGGCCTAAGCAGAACATAAAAAAGTGGATCGTCATCCGGGAACGACCTGTTCGGCACGATGGCGGAAATCCACTTGCTTGACGCAAGAAGGCCTATCTTGCTGCGAGAAGGTCAACACAGGTGTGCCCTCCGGACGGCCAAGGACACTGGACCTAGTTGGGACTTGGGCGAGGCTGGAAGATGCGAAGTTCCTTTGCGCTACATTAATTTCAAAGGCAACTATTCCCACGATGCAGCGAGTTTCAACACGCACAATTGAAAAGTTGAAACAACCGGTGGTTGAATTTACACCGGGGTTTTTTTACACCATTTGTGTGTAGACAAACGACTACACCGTTTTTGTCGTACATTACCCGCACTGAATGTGTTTAATTTTGAGTATTTGAGCTGGTGTAACTAATAACACAATTTGCGGTGTAGACTAGATTTCAATTAACCCGTATGGTGTAGATTTCAACACAGTATGGTGTTATGTTTACACAGTGTATTGGTCGTAATTTTAACACCGGGGGGGGGGGGGCGTGGTGTAAGAATTCGCTGGCGCCATCTAGTAGACAAACATAGGAACTCATGAGAGAAAAAAAAAAAATTAGTTAAAGGGAAAATATAATTTATTAATTAATAAAATTTCAAATTATTACTTGTAGCGGTATTATTAATGACATTTTTAATAAGACAGTGGGATGGGGTACAAGTACATATTATTTACACCGCATATCCATGTACAAATTTTATCGCCAAGAGCCGGACCGAACCCGAGATACCTTCCTCCACTTCCCGGAACGCCTCACCACTCGGACACTGCAACCTGTGAGTGGTTTTTTAAGGGGCGCGTTAGCTGGCTTATGAGGTCAGCTAGACCATGTGCGTGTATTGTATACACTGCAGACTCAAATGCGCGTACTCATGGTGTTGATAATTTCTGCTGAACGGTTTGATAATATCAATGCCAATGTTGCATTTATGTTTACAGTACTTATCAATTGATATCCACACTTGGTTGCAAAAAAATTTTTCCATAAAATCCATTGCGAGAACTAAGTCCAAAACGTGAAAAAATGGGAAATCCAAATACACTGGATTTTATTTCGGGAAATTCCCATCAAACGTTTTATCTTTCGATTAACCAATTAATTTGGCGCATTACCATTGATTTAACTTGATATACATATGCAAATTACAAGTTAAAAAATCTGTACACTTGGAATAATTCCGGTATTGACGAAATATTTGAGTGAATATGGATATTTCACATTTTTATATTGAAAATTCCTAATTACATTAGGATTCCGCTTATGGATCTAATAGATTATGTCCTTTCTTAACGTATGTGAAATATAATACCGATCTTTTACCGTTTTTCGGAAAAAAAAAAGGTTGGTCTGATATAGTTGAATGATTTTAATAGACGAAGAATTAGTATGTGACTAGATTCCTTTCATTATTTGGCTTTCATTGATAAGCTTCAACCAATACACTTATATGACAACATTATACTCTGATACTGGGTTTTATGATAATGCAACGTAATGTAGAGAATTACCTTTGATTGTATGGGTTCTTAAATTTAAAAATAAGTGAAGGCATGCACTCAGCTAGATAAAATGTTACGTAAATTGGGATGTATGTCTACATGAACTTGACAAGTGAAAAAAAATTAGGACTAATTGAATTGTACAAATAAAAGAGCACTATCCAGAATAACTTGGTATAGTAAGTCGGCGACTTCATAAACTTGCGTGACTTTTAAAAAAATGTGTTCATAAATAGAGAGAATGCGTGAGGATTTGTGAAGAAGATTTTACTTATGAATTTAATAGTACCTAAGATATGGCCTGCCATAGGCAATGGAAGTGTCGCGATAGAATTTGTACTGTAGATACCTTGTGTTAATGTTCCCACATTCCTCGCATATAATACTGTTAAAATATTAGTGCTTATTAAAGAAATTTAAAAATAAAATAATAATAATGATAAAAAAATACTATTGCTTAATTTTGAAAATAACTGATTAAGTTTAATAAAAAATAACTGCGTAGATCGAGAACGCCCCTGTTCCTGTTTGAAAACTGTTCAGAGTTGGCGGTGTGATACGATAATTTTTATTTAGTCACACCGGTGTAAATTCATCTAACTAAATTATTTGAGTCCGCTAGCGGTGTAATCTTTGCGAAGATTACACCGAATGTCGTAAAAGCTCCGGTGTAAACTCACGGTGTTGTTTTTCTGTATTTTTACACCGCGGTTTATGGACCGCCATTGATTTGAGTCCTTTTGCCTGCGGTGTTAAACACACCGTCACTGGTAAAAAATCTACACACCGCAGATTTACACAGATAATAATTTTTTGAGTGCAAGGTATGGGGAAGAACCGTGAGAAGACCCCAAGGAGTGGCAGCCTGTTTTCAGTGAGGCATTCCCAGAGCAATTTCTCCGCGGGCGGATACATTTTTCCCCGTCCTCAGGGAACGCGCCCGCCACCCACGTTCAGGCAGCCCACCATGGCGACTGACTTACTTGCCCGCTGACATACAAAACCTCTCCGGGGACCAGGTTAATACCGCAGCGGGTCCAGACTGCGTTCCCTGCAATCCTACTAAAAATCCGCTAACGCTCTCTGCGACTCACTTGCCCACCTCTTCAAAACCATGGGCTCTTGAAGCAGTACATTCCAACGGAATGGAAAACGGCCGACCTGTGGCACCGATCTAGACAAAGACGGCGACAAGAGAGACATAATAACTACAGGCCATAATCAGCATCATGCCTCACTGGTCGCTAAACGATGAACGTTTTTGAGAGACCGGACGAGCAGTTCCTCGAGAGCCAAACGCATCCCTGCGGCGCAGCACGGCTTTCGACAGCGTCGTTCTTGACCACTCTCCTTCGCCTGCGCCATCGCCTTGATGCATGGTACGGCTGCGCGGACGAGCGTAGACAGAGCGCACATTCCTGTGTTTTTTTTCTCGATTGGGTCTAAAGCATTTGATAAAGTGCCGCACGTGCGTCTTCTATCCAAACTCGAGCATTATGGCATTCAGGAATGTTGCTTAGGTGGTTCAAAGATTTCCTTGTCGGCCGCACGCATTCCGTCCAGTTCACGTGAGCGCTGCAGATCCGGAACGTGCCCTCGGGCGTCTCCAGGGAAGTGTGCTTGGCCCCCTGCTGTTTAACGTTCCCTTCGTAGCCGCCTCCCTACCTCGGCAAGGATCCAAATGCTTCCAGTACGCTGACGACGTAACCCTGTACGGCATCGATGGTCACCCAAGAGGATTCAAGACGCCCTTCAAGCAGTACCTAGAACGACACTCATGTTGGTGCGACAACAATGGCATGTCGCTCAACGCCCTCAGTGCAAGATGATGGACATCACGGAGAGGGGAGGGGGGCACCACATGCCCCTACTACTTCCTGAACACCCAAGATGGTGGTCCCCACTCGAGTACGTCTAACAAGCAGCGCCTCCTCGGAATGCACATCACAAAGCGACCTCGATGGAACGTTCACTTAAACCGATATTGTGCGGGCCTAAGGGCGGCGCATGTGCTGGGTTTTGCGGTCCGCAATTTGCACGGGTGCACGGAACACCGCGCGTGCAAGAGGATGGCGCTACCTGTCCCCGCTAGTTAAGCCCACCATGACCTTCGCCTCCCGCAATGCACCCACCACCATTGAGAACACTACCAACTTGAGAGGGTTCAGAGAAGGGCATTTGCATTTCATACATGGCCGTAACCTCCCCCCACCACCCTGTGACTGCATAAGCAGGGTTATGCCAATGACCATGTCACCTGCAATACACCGACCTGGTGTTTTTTTAAAGAATTGCCTCGTAGGCGCCACTGATTATGACGTGTCTCGCGCGCATGCATCGGGGCCGCGTGTTGAGAGTGCGCGAAATAGGCACCCCCGCCTCCAACCCCCATCCGGCCAAGGAGTGCTCGCCGACGTGCTTTTTCTTTCCGGGTTGTTAACCCCATGGAACGACCTGCCGCCCGCCCTCAAAGACTGCCCAGTAGTCATTTCCTTCCATTGTAAGGTACTTATGGGAGAACCCACTACAGTGCCGTGTAGTTTCACCGTGCTTGCAAGGCTCTTCGCGGCACGAGACTTTCCCAAAGATATCAAGTGTTTCTAGCAAATATTTTGCTAGCGTCGAAGCCATTTTCTTGTTGTTAAAAAATGTTGTAATAACGTAAGGATAAACAAAAAAAAAAAACGAAAAAAATTATGTTAAAATGAAATAATGTTAAGCAGTTTGAACTGGACGTTGCCTATCAATAGAACATATAAAATTGCAATAGTTTTTTATTTCCATATCTTAAATACAGAGTAAATTGGCCTTTAAAACCTTGTCATACATGGGTGCTGGAAATGTTAAAATGCAACTAATAGTAGATAATATACTGTAGTGGTTCGGCTTCTGAACAGCCCACTCTTCGCCTCGCGTAGTCGCGGGGCAGTGGGTGTTTTATGTTGGAACCGTGTGGACGTGCTATAGAGCGGCCTTGTCCACTCGCAATTGACACTACCTACACTCGATAGCCCGGATACTATGACCACTCGTCTGTGACTACGAAGACCACACGAGAAATCCTATGGGTATTATATATTTGTTTATTTCTGAAGGCCATAAGTTAGGGTTTAATTAATTAGTTCCATAGATATGGAACACCTATAGTAGGCTGAGATCCGCAGTCCTCCCCAATACGTCCGCACAAGACGCAGCGTAGCAAATTGAAAAGCGCCAATTTTGCCATACGAGTGTCGTGACGGGCAAAAAAACAAATTAGCATAAATTAAAAAGTATAATAAAATCTATCAAACACAACGGAAAACTCAGTGGGTGACACCACACTGTCATCGACAATATGTTTTCGACTTCATCCTGGAGCTTAAATGTAAGATGAATGTTTTTACTAAGAGGAGGCCCACTGAACTTTAATTGAATCACGATTATTTAAAATTTGTTTATTTAGTGTAAAGATTGTGGGGCCCTTTTTAAAAGTGAAATGTAGCCAATGCTTAACCATTCGAGACATAACACTTGGTCAGGTGTCCACTTTAATGGTGCACTTACACAGGTTCTATTCTTTCATATTTTGAAATGTTGTTTTTCCTGTGATAAACCAATAGCACCAATATTTTCTTTGTTATTTCTACTTTTCCACATCTCGTAAACAAAACGTATCACGCCGAAAACTCAACTTTTTAGTTACATATACCACACGTTCTTCCACGTTATTTGCCGCGGTGTCTACATGAGTGATCACTAATGCTCGGTTCTACTTCCGCCCACAGGGCCGCGCTAGTTGTGCTTTTTGTGCCGATAGTAGATTATAGTCATCTATATAAAAGATAAATAAAAGGGGTCCTAATATTGATCCTTGTGGGTACCCCACAAAATATATTGCATACTTTTGAACTATTTTGGCAAGATTGATAACATTTTTCTCTTTAAAAGTATCCGCCAATATTATAACAATAAGGACTTATGTTATACCTGGTTTTTTAGTTTTTATTACAGAGGTAAAAAGTAACTGAATCAACGCGCCGGCGTTGTATACGGTAGCTCACGCCGCTGAGGTCCCCAAAAGAGAGGCAACAAAATGCTTCCGTAGATCAACAAAACAGCTCCACTACCATTCCGTTTTTGTCATCCCTTTATATGATAAAATCTGTAAATGCTAAAAGGGCACTTTGCGGTTGATCTAACCTTTCTGAAACCATGCTGTTTGCACTTAAACCTTCCGATGCATCCACTCTTCAGGTAATAACCACGTGTGCGAATATTTGCAATAATTTTCCCTACAATTGGAAAGAGTTGATATAGGTCGATAATAATTCCTATCATTCTTTTTACCCTTTAGACCCTTATACGAACAGGTGTTTACCCTTGCCAATTTCAACTGTGTTGGTAATCACCTACAAGAAAGAAATGGGAATTAGATACGCTAATACTCCGACTATTGATGCCATTTCTTGAATACTATATGCATTGAATCTCTTGAAGTGTTGTCGACTTTAATTTTAATCGTTTAATGCTGAACTGACTTCTTCATTAGTTAGCCTTTACATGCGGAGATCCTCTCTTATTTCTCTTCTATTTGAATCTTTAAACTTACCATTCACTGGAAAAATTACATACATCGTTCAACACAAACGTTTCGGACAAGCAGCCAATGTCAGGATTAGACCGTGTAGGATAAACCCATTCTCTGTCAATGAGGCCTATCTACACTATTTTTTCTCTTTGTTACCTGACAACTTTTACAAACTGACCTACAGATGTTTGAAGAAATATCTTATCAAAAGATTACTTAAAAGCTCCTGCTTTAGAAAAACCATCTTATTATTTACCTTATTTTGAACTTTCTTGTATTCTGCCACGTTGACTAACCTTCTCGAAATTCTGAATACTTTACGCAAGTGGTCCTCTCCTATGCCATGGATTTCCTAATCTCTGCTGTTAACCATGGGCTGGTTTTCCTTTAACTCTTAATTTCAAGGGGGTGCGTGCTCTTTAGAGTTTCCACGGTTTCTTAACAACATTTCTAATTTATCATCTGAACCTTACCGCCATAACCAATTTTGTCAATGGGACACTTGATATATCTTCATTTCGCTGCTTCCATCACATTCTTATATTTTCTAGTATTTACAAATTTAGGAAGAACCTTTTGCTAATTAATCTTACGACACAATAATTTATTCGTGATCACTTAACTTACGCTTATAAGACCTTGACTGAATAATATTTTATTGTGATTTACATAAACATGAACAATTAAAGTAGCCGACTAATTATTAACCCTAGTAACAGATTTATCAATTGTATCATCCATGTGGCTAAATAGAATTTATGATGATTACTAATTCTTCTTACTCAATCAATGTTGAAATCACCTAGAAAAAAACAATTCATTGCTTCAATTTTAAATTATTACTAAACTATCAAAACAATCAGAAAATTCTTCTAACTTTACGGGTGGAGCTTTATAAACTGCTGTAAAATAATTTGTTTTACATTTCGGAATCCAGATTTACCTGACTGCAAACTAACATCTATCGAATTTCAACTTTACACTCACTACACTTGACTGAACTTCTCCGGCATATAAATACTAACCCTCCCCTACTGTTCACGATCAATCTTGCATTTTATTGTTAACAGTAAAATAAAATCATCTGGAACAGACTCAGCTAGATCTGTTTCCAGCAAGCACATATATCAAATTATACGTTTCAAGAATAAACCCATCAACTGATCTATACTTGTTATCCAACTTACGTAAAAATGAAGATGTAAAAGCTTCATTCCTTTTTGTCAATACTGGTAACCTTTATGGTAAAAACCATCTCATTACTTTGAGACTCTTCGTCGACATCAATGATTAAAAAGAATCTTATTCGTGTACACTAAGGTAGAAATAAACAATTCGTACAATACCATCTCGGCGAACTCTTCTTGTTTCGATCTTCATTTCATAGGCATCTTGACACCGCATTGAAAGTACTTGCTGGTTTCACCAACTGTCTTTACACTTTTCATTCCCATGCGTCCAACAATGAATCGAATGTCTCATTGCTCATTTTATGCCATTCGATGAAAAAAAATCTTCACATACCGCCTCTAGGCTTTTATTTTTATATTTCTTCTGCAACTTACACACGGTACAATACTTAACCATTCTGAATGAAAGAATTATTTTTTAAAAATTCGAAAAGGTCTTATATAATTCAATAAAACCTTTCTGCTGTCAAGAAAGTTGTAAACAAATAGATATTGACAACTTGGCTATAAAACCAAATCACAAACTTTTAAGCAGCTTATGATGTCCCCTCAGTAAATTTAAAGTTAAAATTTAAATCCCCACAAATCTTGTAAAATGAACGGAGTTTTGTCAACTTACTAAATATTATACCTAATAGAGATTAACCTTGTCTTAGGTACAATTAAGGTTTAAAAAAATGATTTGAAATCTCATATGATTCTTAACTTCTGTCAGAATCAAATCAACTTCAATTGTTTATGTTACTTTACAGCTTTACCCACACAATCGAATAAAACTAATTTGCTGTAATAATGACAACTAAAACTTCCCTCAGGTCACTCGTAGTATAATCCTAGAAGATCAAATGCATGTCAAAATGTGATAAAATGGGTTTTCTTGGCTATTTTCCGTGTAAAGATAGAAATTTTAATCAGGAGATTTTCTAAAACTTGACAGATTGGAAAAAGACAAAACGCAATGTCCCTTTTTTTAATTAATTTTAAATTTGCATATTTTTTGTTGTTTGTTGTCCTATCAAGCGGAATGATGACTTTTGATAACAATTTGTTTAAGTTCAGAGTTGTTTTTGCATGTTTGGGCCCACGGACCCCCTAATTAGCCTCCTTGTGGTTTTAGCTCTAGATATGTAATAAGGTTAAACGGGTATTTAACCGCTTAACTCAAAATATATTTCATGGCTAGCTAGTATGGAATTTAGCAATCACCGAAAAAGTATCGGGGCCACCATGACCTCCCACAAAATTGTCAAACATGACATTTTCGAGCTAGGTTCCCATCAGGCAAAAATCTCCCATAAGAATACATGGGG
The DNA here is from genome assembly GCA_024449915.1 of Sweltsa coloradensis. Lineage (NCBI taxonomy): Eukaryota > Metazoa > Arthropoda > Insecta > Plecoptera > Chloroperlidae > Sweltsa > Sweltsa coloradensis. The sequence continues at coordinate 13,207 of JAMZAV010007898.1, read as the reverse complement.
ACGATCTTTATGCCCCGTGACTTGGACGATTTTGATCCAAAAAATATTGGCCATTATTGACGTCTCGACCATCTTTTCTGTAAATTCTCTATATTGTGTTTTGTAATTTGGCAAGTCGTATTCGGTCAAAATATGCTAATTTACCAAGATGGGAATGTGGAATTTTGGAATGCATATTTTTGCGTGTTTGCAGGTATATTTGGGCACAGTTCAGACGACGGATGTTTAAAGGGGCATTTTAGATTGGTACTATGCCTAGTATCTATGTGATCACAAATAAAGCCGGTTAAGCCGAATTTAGGAAATTTTCCAAACCCAATTTTCGCCATTTCTGGATCAAAAAAATTAAAATTCGTATTAAATCACAGTTCAAGATATAAGTTTTTTAAAACGGTGCATTTAAGTGTAGTATTGTTCTATAGATCACGTGATAAAAAATAATTTTTGGGGTTTTTTTAGCCCTGAGTCATGTGTTCGAGCGGGGAGGTGCTCAACCTCCGAAATATGGACTGTATTATATTGATCTGAACTTCCCCGAATCTGACGTAGGCTTGAAGAAGGCAGTGCAAGGTAAGTACGATGGGCGAGAATTTAAGAGCCCTACCGCGAGAGAGAACAGGGATGAAACTCGAGTTTTGGAAGATGAGTATGAAATTAGAGAATGCCCTGGAAGGCAATCGAAACTCAAGGACTGCGAGCTCGGAACCCGTCGTTGTATTCCTAAGACGACGCTGCAGGCGGCTACGCTCAATTGAGTCTACATGAGTGCAATGTCCGGAGAACGTACACGTGCGTTTGCGATTTTTGCGAGTCGAGAGAATTTGGAAACGAAAGCGAAATTTGCACTTCATCGAGTGAAGCGAGAGAACGAACTGCCTGACAAAAGACTTGCATAAAGTCGAACGCGAGAAAAACCAGGAAATGAACTCTGATGGCCAGAATTCATAGAACAGGTGATAACAATATGTGCAACTTATAATACGAAACAAGAATACCATAGCTAAGGAAAATTATAATACCACAATAGCCCGGGAATGGCGCGAACATAACTGCCCACCTAAATGATATTTTAGATAGGACCAGAGAAATAACTAAGAACTATCAACTATAAGACCGAGCCAAAACGAATAACTAAGAAGGAGGAGGATCACCAACTTGTTCACCGAGACGGTAAACACTCCTTTGGGAGTCATGAACGGAACCCACTCTGCTGATGCCGTTGTCTTTGCCAGGGCACAACGCTTGTACCACCCGGGACCAATAGGCCAGACAGAGGAGTGGTAGCGGTTCCAACACGAAGACCACGTCACCGACCTTGAGTTCAGGTCACAGCGCGCACCCACTTCCCACACTGCATCTGCGTGTGCAGATAACTCATAGGAACCAACGTGTCCAAAAGCTTTGATGCTGTTGGGACGGACTTGAATCCAACGAGAGAGGTGAGAGGCAATTCTCGGAACGACCTCACTTCGGGGAGCGAGAAGCGAGGTGCCGGATCAACAAATGTGCGTGAGAGAGGTATCTGGGCATCCAGGGGTCGTAACGAAGTGCACAAGCGGACGACTATTCAACAGGCTTCGATGCTGAAACAGGTGGAGTACTCCATCGAATTAAGGGTCGGAGTCCTTAATTAGTCGTGCAGGAGTAACTTGGCGGATTTTACCCGGCTTTCCAAAGTCCTTCCGAAATTATAGCGTAAGGGGTTTGAAATGCCACCTAACATTACGTAGTGGCAAAGCTTGTCCCGCAAATGCTGGTCTCATGCTGCCGTGAGAGAATCCGTAGATCTCGCGGAGCGAGCGAGCAGGCACCTACGTATTACGGGCCACAGTCTGAGTAATGTTGAGCTGGATTCCACCCGGCGAGAAACCGTAAAGACGGCCAGAAAAGCTTCACAGTGGACGGTCAGAGACCAGCTCAGTGCACAGCTTTGGTGGCCTAGCAGACAAGAGACATAAGTAGCCTTTGACGATGGGGAATTACGACGAGGACTCGTCTTCACACTGAGAGATGGGCCAGCGTAGTCCTTTGCCCACGTGGAGGAACGACCGAAGGCTTAACGCGATGTTCAGGCAGATTAGCCATATTGGCTGATTAGGCCTTGGCGCTGAATTTGAAACGGTTAAGCAGCTGACGAATGCGTTGCCGTCACAAACCCTCAAGAGACAATCCAATACATCTGTCTGAATGAAGCTTGCACAGTGCGGGGGGCCAGAGTGCAAGTGAGGGAGATGTAAGGCATCACACAAGAGCGGCGGGACAATGTGGCGCTTCCTTGGGAAGCAAGAGGGGATGACGAAGCTCTTCGGGGAGAGAAGAATAATGAAGCCTGCCGCCCACCCTGACAAACCCACGGGATCAATTGAAGGGTTTGAGGTTGGCGATGCGGGGGGTCACGAACGAGTGTTTAGCCAGTTTGCTTTAGCTCATCAGCGAAGTACTGATGCTGGAGTGATGCGCAACCGAACGGCGCATCGCGTCCCTCAAGATCGGACTGGAACAAGGACAGAGTGGGTGTGCAAGTTACTTCGACGAGCAAGCAAGATGCGGGAAAAGCGTACCACGTGACCGAACACGCGCTTTGCTTTCAAGAGGCGGAGAAACTCTGCAGTTTGACAAGCAGAGATCATTACGGGATCATGAGTTATCAGGCACCTGTGAGAATCTTTCAGCTCGGGCAAGTCGTGCTGGGTTCAACCGAAGGGACCGAGCGAGACAACGTGGAGGGGGAGGAACCATGAAGGGGGAACCAGAGAAACCGATATGGGGTGGTTCAACAGGTCCAGGGGGAGCTAGCCCCCGAGACGCGATCGCAGGGTTCGTCTTCAGAACTAACCGACCGTAACTTACATGAGCCCACTTCAGGGGAGAAGTGGTCTCGAGTATTTCGACTACCCGGATTAGCGACGAATGTCTTCAGCTTGGTGCGGGGGGTACTGGGGGGGGGGGGGGGGGGGGGAAGCACAAGCGAGCACGATAGTGGATTCAGAGTATAGCAAACACTTTTTCTATGTGCAATGTCTTGAGAGCGGTTAGGGTGTCTTTAACACCCAACAATAACAATCTCCACTGCGTTTCCAACTTGGGCACAGTAGCAGCTTGACGGCGCGACCTTGCTCCTGGCTCCTCAACAATCGACGTGAATTTCGAGCACGTCTCAACGTGCAAGTAAGAGTAGCAGCAATAGGCCTTCTGGGAGCGTTCCGCAAAACCTACAGCGTATGTGGCCATCGTTTCATGACCGGAGACGCGAACATGAAACATCACTCAACTTGGGCACGCTTTCATGCATGAAGCCAAGTCTGAGAAGGTGATTCCGTGAGAGTGATTCATCCCACATCCACGCGCAGAGCCTAGAGATTTCTGCATGAACACCTTCTCCAGGAGACAAAGGGGTGAGAAACCGATGGTCGAATATGCGCGCGGATGTAGGATAGTATGGACCGTTTGGTTACGCACCTACAAGGGCAGAGTGTGGGAAGCCTGAAGCAAATCAGACGAGGGTCCCCACAACACCGAAGAATTTCCAAAAGGTTTAGTTTCGTCGTTGGAGAGACCAGGGGGTTTCTAGATGGTCCCTTGGGAGAGGAAGCTAAGAGCGTCAGGAAAAGTGCGGAAAGTGGTAGAACAGTGGGAAGGTCACTTGAGCTTAGGATCCACTCGGCAGGACGTGGTTGAGATCGACTACCACTTTTATCAGGAGAGGAGGCGTTGAATACCACTTCGCCGTTTAGTGGTAGAGCTTGTGACTTTGTGTACCAAAATGATGCGGGATATGTACTCCGCAGGTCCGAGAGAAGGCTGCAATGTGCAGTGAACGAGCGTAATCCACTCATGAACTCATGATATGAGTCATGAACTGGAGGATCACGCTTTCAGACGACGCTCTAAACTGACAAAAGTCTGAGCGCGACGTCCGATTGTAGCCTGGCTGACGCAATCAGGCTTGAATGGGAAGCAGTACCGAGTAGCGGCCAGAGGGGGTCGCGAGAGTTAGTTTTTAATGAAGTGCTCTTCAAACGAGCGAATCCATTGGTCCAGGAGAGGGAGGTTCGACTGCTTCTTCCTGTTTCCCGAAGAGAAGGAGAGTATGTTCCAAGGGAGATTGTCACAGCGGAATGAGTAGGATGACTCAGGTGCTGGTTGAGTAGCGTGGACCGACCTAAGGATTACCAACCAAAAAACCGTATTTTGAGTGCGGCAGTTTTGCTGCCTTACGATCTTGTCCGGTTTTACAGAGCATGTCTGATTAGAAGATCGGCCCAATGAGGAAATCAATGCCCTGTACATTGAAGCGATCGTCAGCGAGGTCAAGGTCATAATAGCGCTCTATGACGTCAGTTGACCGAGGATGTATGCAAATTGCCGGCAATAGTTGAGAAGAACGTGTTGCATTGACATTCATATGAGGGTTGCCCATAGAGCCGAGAAGCTAAACTGCATTGCACAATACCATGCACTCGAGTATTAGTTTTGTCCGACTACCTGACAGTTGGGCGTGGCCTGGATTTACTTTCGAGCCAAACGTGCACTATGACGACTTAGTGATAGCATAGATTTTTGACCCGCCCGAGTCAACAACCGCGCGAAGGTTGCATGATCCCAGTGCGCGTCACTAATGTATGCGCGAACGGTGCCTAGTAGACAGTTTGATGACGTGGGGCTCGAAGCCTGGACTTGACATGACAGAGCCTTGGCCTGAAGGACCTTGCTCGGGGGAGGGACAGGAGTATCGTCCGCCGAGAGACGAGCGATTCAGAAAATGTAACATAGAATGATGTTTAAGGAGCTTTGACCCACAGAACCATGTTTCGTGGAAGTGCATTGGATCGTCAGTATGTGCACCAATACAATTAAAACATCGTTTTTTAATTTGGCCAGCGTGTCATAACGTTGGTCTATGTGTTAACCACGGAAACATTGCACTGGTACATGTATGAGAGCCTTACATACCGGACAAAGCGGAACAGTTGATGAAGTGATTACGAGTGAGCTTATGTGGTTACTCGCGCACACACTGTTTGTTCGAGGCAGGTGACGACACTAACAGGGTTTTCGCTTTGAAGGGAGAGAACTTTGACGGTAGTAACAGAACTTTTTCCCGCAGCACAAACTCCATCCGTTCTAGATTGGTCTTCGAAAAATCGATTAGCGATTTTATCGGAGTATGAATGAGATGTTTTGTCTGTGTTTCAAAAGCCTTGCGAGATGCCATCGAGATTAGCTAGTGCCAACCATAACATAAGAAATCCCTCAAATCGGGAATATTCAGAGCTTTTCAGATATGCGACGAGTTGCGGATGGTGTTTTTAGAACGCTTGAAGAACCGTCATGAGGAACGTTTTTTTGACTGTGCAACATGCTTTTTTCTTAGTTTTATAATCGCTTTATTGATAAGTGCACATAGATACAAACAGTATGACAGATTACTTGAACACGGAATCACGCAGTTGTCGGCCATACTGACCAAGCCTGAAACGCACTGATGCCCGCTCTAGTGTCGGACGACCGTGTAGCGTGCCCGTGCGCGCCTACTACAAGCTGTGACATGCCCCCCCTTTTTTTTTTTTTTTTTTGTTACTATATTAACATTATTTAAGTAAAATATATGTGATGCTGAAGGCTCTACTCAAATTGTTTGTTAACATAGTACAACCTGGTATATTAATGAATTAATGATTTGACTTGGGGGGTAGTTTTTTTATTTTTTCCTCCCCGGTGATCCGGACCCCCTTGGGGGGGAAGTGGCGATCGCTCTCCACTGTATTCGGATCCAGGGCCGAATTGGACCGGTGCCGTCGGTAGGGGGGGGCCGTTCTAGCCCGGGTTGAAAAACAGGACTTTTTGGTACCTTCCTTTTTGGGGTGAGTGACGAGGTGTGGGGAGGATTTTTTTATTTTGGGGTTGCATCTGTTATCTTTGGGAATTATGGTGAGGAAAGGTTAATGATAGGTATTGGCGAAATGGGCCCGTTTGGTCGTATTTTAAACCCTTTCTGAAGTTAGGTTTTTGTAGGTCGGGGGGTGGTATAAAGTTCAAAAACAGTTCCGGGGCCCCAAACCCCTTTAAAATTTCCCCACATGGGACGGGTTTTCGGGAAATAATGGAAAGGGTTTAGAATGTTGATCATGAATGTTTTTCTGCTTTTCTTTTTAATTTTTTTGTTTTAAAAGAAATAGTTTTTGGGAATAATTTTTCGAAATTTTTTGAAACGGGAACAAATTTCTAAACCGCCTCCCCCATTAACATCTGCGCGGGGGGATGTAGATTCTGCTTGGGTTGGAGTTTATATCATTATTGCCATGTCCGGGTCCGTCTACTTCGGCCGTAGGGTTAAACCTTTTATTTTTACCGACGATCTCTCCCCCATGCCATTATTTTTTGGGTATAGGGGACTAGATTTTTATGTGGTTAATGTCCCTTTTTTCACAAATTTGACAGCAATGGGGTCAATGGGGTCCATTTCTGACATCATTTGGGGGGTTCCATGAGTTCTAAAAATTTTTTTCGGTTTTGTAAAACCTTGTGATGTTGTTGTTGTCTTTTCTCGTACTTCGCAAATTTTGAGTGTGTCATCACGAGCATTTACGTCTTGTTTTCCGCTTTCAGGAATCCATCCGATTTTGTCCCGGGGTGAGTTTGGGAAATGTCGTGAGGCAACAGAGGTTTTTTGTTTTTCCCTTTTGGTAACTTTGACACGTTGGACAGCTAAATCAGGGTTTTTTATATGGGCATTCAGCCTGGCCAAAATTTTCTTCCTGTGCTTTTTTTGGGCAGGACCTACCCTTTGGCAATGTGGATTGCTTTTAAGGTTTCTTGTCGTTGTGATTTGGGATAAAAGTCGGTTTTTTTTGAAGAACGGGCCTCTTTTTCATGAATTTCCTCTTTATGCTGCCAGTGGGGGTTTTCTTGTGCCCGTGAGAACCTTTTTCCTTTTTCCTGTTGGAGGCCAGCCCTCTCTGAATACTTTTTCACCTTTTGTAATTCTTCATCGTTTTGGGTGCTAGCTTGATTTATCTTTTTGGGTTTTTTGACATTAACATGCGGGATTGCATTTTTTTCCCCTTAAAGGGTACTGAGTTTACGAATTTTGTGAGGAGCTCGTGACAAGGTTTGGGTCGAAAATTTCCCTTTTCCAGGACATGTATCTTTTTCTGGAGGATCTCATGAAAAAAATTACAGTCTTTAAGTCTAGGTTTGCGCTTCCAATTTTTCTTTAATGCCTAAAAGAGGCTTTGATATTTCACGGGAACGGCATTCCCGTAAAGGTAAAAATAAAAGTGTTCACCCATATACTATTGCAAGATTTCTTTTTCGATCTGGGCCTTTGTTGTTGGTTGAGAAGGTTACAAAAACCATATGAAATTTGGGTCTTTTGTCTTGCGGGAGCAGGGCCCCCCCCCATATTGGTTTGCGTTACGAAAACACATAGGTTTTTTTTTATTCAAAAAAATCCAGCACGTGCATGCTTATCAGGGTCTTAAGGCGGTTAAAACTTTCTGAAGGGTGGAGTCCCCCAACCATTCTTTGTCTTTATGTATTTAACTGTCGCAGGGGGATGTGTTTTTTCAGAAAAATTAGGGGTAAACTTTCCGAGGAATTACCATTCCGAGAAATCGCTTAATTTTAAATTAGTCTCGGGTTTTTCATTTAATTTTGTTCAACCTTGCGTTATGAATAGCAAAGCCATCTGAGGATAATCGTGACCTAAAAAGTCAATTGTATGAATGCACGAAGTTTTTCTCTACTGAAGCGAAAAATTTAATTTTCTGGCTCGATTAAAAACAGCTTGAGTCTTTTTTCACGCTCCCGGATCTTTTCCCTTTTCCACAATGTCGTCGATGTAAAAATAACTCCATCTTCCTTGGATTAAAACATTTTTTCCTTTTGAGTACCTCTGGGCACTATTGATGCCGAATGGGACCTGAGGAATCTATACGGGCCAAAAGTTTTGGGTAGTCCAATTTTTGAACTTTCCTCTGACAGAGGGAAATTTTCCAAAAACTGAAGAAAAGTCCTACTGTAAAAAAATTTAGCCCTTCAAATTCGGGGAAAATAGTTTCCGAAGTGGGTATTTTAAAATGTTCCCTCTTTATGATTTTTTAAGAGTTGGGGGCCCGCAAACTCTTTTGGGTCCATTTTGGGTTGGAGCAATAACTACTGGATGACCAATCAGTCCTTCATTTTCTTTTACAATAAAATTTTCTTTTTTCCATTTTTTTTACGCATTTTTAAGTTTTGACTTAAGAGATTTGGGAAATTTTTCCTTGCTCATAAAACCCGTGGCTGTGGGATTTTTGTCTAGTTTGTATGTTTGTTTTTTGCAGTTTTCCATTCCCTTTTAAAAAATCATCATATTTGAAATGATGTTTGGGTGCAGAGATTCTGTTGTAGGGGTACTAAAATTTTTTGCATTTATCTTTGGAGTAAACCCAATTCTTCACAGGCTCGTTTCCCAAATAGGGGGGTAAGTAGGTCCGGTTATGTAGAACTCGTAGTTTTAGATACTTGGTTACTTTGCAATCTAGCATCATTTTCATTTATTTTAATACTTGACCCCGTGTTGGGATTTTTTCTTTTGCCTAGTTTCTAGCACTGGCTTTTTTACTTAGGTGTTTTTAAATGTCTTGTGAAATTCATTCCTTGTATCCTGTATCTAATTAAAAGCTACTTTAGTGCCGTTTATCACAATATTCTCATCCTTCATCTCGTTAGTTGCATGAATCACTAACAACCCGGCTTTCTACTAAAAAAAACCCCCGTCAGATTTTTGCTTCTGTTTGTTAGCTTACAGAGTAAGTTGCTTGTTTGTAGCTTGTAATTTGCAAGTGGTTTGACCTACCACATTTTTTACTGTGCGCCATGGGTGGGGAAAACCCCCCGAAAATTTGACTTTCCACACGTTAACAAGCTCGTTTTTTCAGTGACCATCTGTTTTTTTGTTTTCCTGTTTACTTGTTCATTCTCTTAAATTAGGCCTGGTCTAGGGCTAGGGTTGATGAAAGAGAGGGGTTTTTGTTTCGGCCCCCTAAAGAAGGCCTGCAACTTTTGGGGCCCGACTGATTTGACCTGTTTCTTTAAATTTTTGTTGGCTCTAAGTAAAATTTTCGCCTTATCTAATGAATGTTTGTTCTTTTAGCGTCGTTCCCTCATTCCCAATCTAGAAGCCCCCCATCAGCCCCTTAAGAAGAGACTGTTAGTTCCCGAATTCACAGTTTTTATTTTATTACGCAGCATGAGAAATATTTGGGCTACGGTCTGGTTCCTTGTTGCTGTCAAAAAAACAACCATCTAATATCGTGGGGTTTTTTTTAAGGTATGTAATTTAGAAAAGGGGTCTAAAATTACCTTGGGAAGTCTGGTGTACCCCTGGTAGATTTAGTGTATTATATAGGCAAACCTTCACTCCCCCAAAAAGGAGCAAAACCAAATCTTTTTCTTGGGCGGCTTTGTGTCAAAATCGGCGACATCAAATATATTTTTATACCGCTGACCCACCAAGCCAATTTTTTGCGGGGTTCTCGCCCGGGAGAAAACCCCAGGTTGTTTTTTAACTACCTTCAAATTTGGGCCAGCGCATAGGGCCCTTTAATTTTTGACACCTTATGAATGGCAACAAGCTTAGGTTTTTTTAAAACAGCTTTATTTATAATGCACATGAAATCAAAGTAGGACAGTAAAAACTTGAACCCCAAAACACGAAATTGTCGGCCATACTGACCAGGCCTGAAAAGTCAGTATGCGCCCCTCTTTGTGGCGACGACCGTGTTAGCGTGCCGTGCGCGCCTAATAAAAGCATGTACGTTTTTTGAGGAAAAAATCTAAAAACTTGTTTGGACATACAAACTCCCTAGTAATCGCTTGTTTTGATAACGAGAGATGAGAGTGTTCAGAGCGAGGGGGTAATTTTCTTCAGTTATTTGAAACTCTGAGATGAGGGCCAACGGAGTTTCAGACAATGAAGTTGTTAAATAGTGTAACTTTTGAACATTACTTAATGATTTATTATCATCGATCAGAGATTTGAAAAGAGAATAGAATTCGGGCCATTTGCAAATGTCTCCTTTGAACTTGGGAAGATCTATGACTGGCAATGCAAGAGATGGTTGAACTGAGGCGGACAGAGGACCAGGTTGAGTCACAACAGGGCGCTGATTTAATTTATCAACCGTAGTATAACGAAACTTACAAGCAAAGAAAGCGTTTCAAAACTGTCTTGAACTTTGTCTATTTCGATCGATTTAGCGGGAAGAACTACTTGGGTGTTGAGTTCGGCAATAGACATTTGGATTTCGCGGAAATCAGATTCCAATTGAGACAAATTATCAAAACGGGGCCTAAATGACTCAACTTGATCGGGTTTTATTTTCTCGAACGCATTGTACGTTCGCTGAACGGACGCGAATATAAACTCGCGTCGAGCAACTAACTTTTTTGCTGAGCTTGCAACTCTTCCATGATGAACGGAGATTACAAGTGTCAACAATAAGAGGAAACAACGTAAGAGACAATTACACTGAATAGCGCAATCAACAGAAACACGAGAGCGGAAAACTACAACACTCAAACCGTGTGTGTAGTGGCGACGACCAACAAGGACTAACCTTGAATGAGAAACTATTTGCGAAAAATGCGGAAAATCACCGGAGCATCCGGCCCGGAGGACCATGTGTTCGAGCCGAGGTGCTCAACTCCGAGAATAATGGACTGTATATATATTGATCTGAACTTACCCGAATCTTGACGTAGCTGAAGGAGGCAGTGGCAGAGGTAAGTACGATGGGCGAGATGTTAAGCCCACCGCGAGAGAGAACAGGGATAAAGAAACTCGAGTTTGGAAGATGAGTAGGAAGTTAGAGAATGCCTGGAAGGCAAGTCGAACCAAGGACTGCAGCTCGGAAACCCGTCGTTGTATTCCAAGACGGACGCGGCAGGCGGCTACGCTCTTGAGTACGTACAGTGAGTGCAATGTCCGGAGAACGGACACGTGCGTTGCGAGTTGCGAGCGAGAGAAATTGAAACGAAAACGAACTTTGCACTTCATCGAGTGAAGGCGAGAGGCGAACTGCCTTGACAAAATACTTGCATAAAGTCGAACGCGAGAAAACAGGAAATGACGTCTGATAGGCAGAAATTCAAAACAGGTGATAACAATATGTGCAACTTATGAATACGAAACAAGAAATACCAATAGCTAAGAGAAAATATAACTACCACAATAGCGCCGGGAATGGCGCGAACAGCATGTATATTTCAAGCTTGTACAAATTACTACGCCTGAGTAATTACGCGTTTAATTTAATTTTGATTTTCCCCGATCCCTATTGCCCGGTTTTGGTTTTGAAAGCTTAACTGATTGCGCATGAGGGACATGGCCCAAGTTTCAAAGTTCTAAGATGAACCGTTTTCTCTGTACAAGCGTCTTATTCATAAGAGTACGAATTACCTAGCTTTTGATAATTTTGATTTTCTCCGTTACCCGTTACCCAATTTTGCTTTCCATATTCAAAAGTGATAAGAATAAGAGATACAAAGTGTTTCTCACGTTTGAAACTTCTCAGTTGTAGCGTTTTCTTTGAATGATTCTTTTTTATAGTCAGATATGTTTTTTTGTTATTTTTGGGCCCATGGTCCTCCCCAAATTAAGCCACTTGTGCTTTGGACGTTAGATATTTATAATGGTTAAGAGCATGTTACATTTCAAGTTTGTACAATAACCAAGCCTTAGTAATTACGTGTTATGATTATCATCCAAATTTTTATTTTCTCCGGTCCCTGTAACCCGATTTTGGTTTTGAAAGCAAAAGCACTGCGTCTTGATGTACATCTAAGTGTGATCCAAGTTTCATTGTTCTAAGATTCACTGTTTTCTCTGTAGGGCTCAATATAGCTCCTCGGCTAGCCAGCAAGCCGGAAGGTTTTCGACGATTTTGAGACTCTTTTTTAACACAGTACGGGTTATAAATTGAAAGTATAGAACATGTAACTGATTATTAAATTGAAATTATTTGGACGTACACTGTTCTTAAAATAAATATTTATTTGTTATATTTCGACACAAAGTCTAGTTTTGGTTCACGTTTTGGAGTTCATGTTCTTATCCTCACCTATTATTTGTACATAATTATTTTCTGCATTGTTTTATTTTCATTTTAATCATAATTTGTTGGCATACATTTTTTATGGTCGTTTTTGTTATTTTCTATTTATTGGATGAGCGAAGCGAAGACTTCAATTTGACTTTGTGTTTATTTTGTTTTGTTTTTTTACTTGCGTTGAGCGAAGCGAAGAGTTCAATTTGACTTTGTGTTTTTTTTTGTTTGTTTTTTACTTACGTTACCCCAAGAAGAATAGCTCGGGTGTTTTTGTTTTTGTTAGTTTTTTTGTCTGTTTGTTCGCTCTCTACCGGGCAAACGGCATTTGCGATCTTGATGAAAATTGGAGGAGATCTTCGAAATCTTTGAACTTAGAGCTGTATTGTTTTTGGGTACAATCGAAGAAATATTTCTCACAAATATCATACTTTACGATTTTTTTCGATTTTTAGTGAGACATTTTGTGATATTTGGCAAACGGCTTCTCCGATATTGATGAAACTTTATAGGAACGTTTAAAAATCACTGAAATAATATATGTTATGATTAAGAACATTTGAAAATATATTTCTTATAGAAATCGTACTTTTACGATTTTTTCTCCGGTTTTTTAATACGATATTTTCGTGATATTTGGGCCGATTTGACCAAACGGGTGGGGCTACACGTTCATATTTTACATTGACATAAAGATTATGGTGATGTAGTGCCTCTTGAAAGAAAAAGTTGAAAAAGTTGGTCAAAATTCATAGAAATTAAGGTTTTAATAATAAGCCTTTTACAGGTGTATAATTAACAAGTAATACCAAGTAAGAAAAAGTAATGAGATCCAACTTAAAAACGTAATCATTGGACAGAAATATTTAAAAAAAACGCTCATCCATCAACGCGACTGGAAAAAGGTTCGCAAAGCGGCCTAGTTATTTGTATTTGGATAAGCGAAGCGAAGACTTCAATTTCACTGACCCCCCAAAAAATTTAGCTCTTTTTCTGTTTGTTCGCTCTCTACCGGGAAAACGGCTTATGCGATCTGATGAAATTATAGGGGACCTTCGAAATCTCTGAACTTAGAGGTTTTGTTTTTGGGTAAATCAAAGATAATTGTGGGGGTT
>JAMZAV010007897.1:0-39778 GCA_024449915.1 Sweltsa coloradensis | reverse complement strand
GTCGTTGTGTCTCGACTAAATAACCTACTAGGCCTATTTGAAAAATATCTTGAGAAATTCAGATCCTTCACCTCTGCCTGTTTAATACTTGGCCTAAACAGCTCTGTAGGCGGAGCAGCCGTAGCCTGATCGTTAGCCCGCTGAGCTGACAAAACACATCTTTTCTATGATTTTAATTGCTACTGTATGTAAATTGTCCCATGACAAAGTAGCTACTTACCATTATGATTACGACGTAGTGTAGCCCACGTGGAGGCGGGAATGTCAATTTTTTCTCATAGACTTCTCAGCAGGCTACCTTTGTGCGAGCCAAAGAGCTTATAAAGATACATCTCGACCGGTTTGACTGATTTTGTAGCCAACTGTGTAAGCACTTGTTACAAGCTTATTCTTGAAGGTTCTCTGAGAGCTGCTAAAAAAGCTTTTTTTGTCTTTTCTAGCTTGGCTAATTTGATGAGGAATTATTTATGAGGAAAGTAGTAGATTGGAAAGTAAAATAATAATGTTTACTTTAAAACCACAACCGTGTACATTTTCACACACTCGTGTAGGTATTTTTTTTTTTAGAGAATGTTGGCGAGTTTTTTTTATTCTGAATCTGTGGTCATAGAGTTTTAGTTTTGCAATAGTATTGAAAGCATGAGCTTACTGGAATAGATGATATATGTTATGCTATTTGTCTTAGCGAGGGAGAAATGGGTTGTTTTGTTGTACCATTGGTTTGCTAACCATCTTAGCATCACTGTCAGCTCATGAATTTTATGTATCATTCGTTGCCTGTACTTGTACCATGTATGAATAAAAAAAAGGGTAATATTTTCATTTGTATAATTTGGGAATTTCACTCCGTAGTGTAATTGCATTCTTTAGTACATTGAATTAAAGTCCCCAGCAATGGGACCCCCAGTTTACAGGTCTTACATAGCCTTAGTATCTCGATGGTTAATCGGGAAAACACTCCCGATGGGTGTAATGTTTTTATAACTACAATTCAGAAATTAAAAACAGTCAGCGCCCAAACGGGAATCGAACCGCGGATTCCCATTCCAGGTGGACGTTCTTAACCATTAGACCATCAGGACGGTACATTTTAATTCTGATATGAGTTGCATTATACATGAATGGATGTTTAGATTGTAAGGCATATGCAATTTGTATACCTAGTCTTACAGATTTGTGCCTGCATTATCATGTTAAATTAGGATCAAAATATGTCAAGTAAATTAGATGACCTTAGGCCCGCCTACTCTTCACTATGTAGAAATGCTTTTTGGAGCCAAGATCTAGTCCAACATCAAATATAAATCCAAACAGATTAATCATTAATCAGACGGAAATTAATATTAGCAAATATGGAAGCCATTTGTTTTAATTACGCATGTAATTTGTGTTAAGATTGAACTCCCTCAAACTTACTCCCCAGAGTCAGAAAATCGTATTCCTAAGTTCCACTTGAGATGACTTATTTGAACAGAATGAGGGTAGGTACCTAATAAGATCTCGTGATACGAACAGCTATTTATTTTGTGTCCTGGGTAGATTAGTGAAGCCTGTGACCAGCAAATAGACCTTTTGTTTCACGTCAGTGTGTAACTCGACCTCTGTTCTAGGTCGACGATGGGAGAATTCGTTAAGCCGTGGAAGATTTGACATGTTTGCACGATACACGGTCAGTAACCCGACCTCTGTTCCTAGGTCGATGATGGGGAAGGAATTCGCAAAGTCCGGTCCCATGGTTTGCATGTTGGCCGAAAGTCATGTGTAACTTGACTTTGTCCTAGGTCGACGATGGGGAAAGGAATTGTCAATCTGTGTGATGATTTCATGTTGTGCACGATCAGTCAGTCTAACTCGACTCTCGTTTTTTGGCGACGAGGGGGGAAGGAATTCGTCAAGTCCGTGTGCATGGTTTGCTTTTTGTGCACGATCATGTCAGTGTAACTCTACTCTCTTTTTCCTAGGTCGACGATGGGGAAGGGAAATTCGTAAGCCCGGGGAATGGTTTGCATTTTGGGTCACGATAAAAGCACTGCGCCGTGCACACAACCTGAGCAACCTGGGAAAGATGACGTCCGCCCAAAAACACGGCACCCCAAAACCTGTCCAGACGTCGTGGAGGGGGCTCCCGAGGCGGGGGAAAGGACCAAAACCCACAGCTGGATTTAAAAATTTCAAAAACACTCAGTCGGAAACCCAAAAACATTCGGACGACGTAAAAGAAAAGGGAAAGGGCGAGTCGCCACCTTTGGGGACCAACGACAAAGTTCGGTGGGAGAGTGTTGAGACGTGTTCGGAGCGAAAGTTCGGAATGGAGGGGTTGCGTTCTGACGCCAACGAGAAGATACGGAAGGAAACGGTGAAACTCTAAGTCGATGTTGGGAAAAGGGATTGACGCCATGAACAATCAGGAAGGGTAACCGGTGTTTGTTTTCGAAACATCAGAGGCATAGAATTCGGAGAAAAAAAGGGCCCGAGGTGATCGGGACAAACTTTACACATTCGCAAAGGTTTGCAAGGGGGGGAACGGTGAGACAATGACGTACGGGGGTTTAAAAAAGCTACTTAAAACATTGGGGGCTGGAACGTCTCGCAGCGACGAGGGAGGAAAGAAGCACGACGTGGGGTCGACCCCAGAAGTAAACAACAAAAAACATGCAATCGGCATAATACTAAAGCATCAAAACAAGGGTACGTCATAACATTTCATTTATTCTGTCTAAATTTTAGTACTATCACTCGGCTCATTAATCTGTAGGCCTACTGGCCCTGAAAAGGGTTCTGGGCCCTATACAGTACTTGGCTGTCTTAATTTTATTTGTGTTATTTTTTTTGTGTTTGGGCCCTATCCCTATTTGTTTCACCCTAAAAATTAAAATTTAAAAAATTAGCATTATTTTTAAATGGGACCGTATTAATAAATTTTTTGCGTGGGCCTACCTACTACAAGTTGCTTGCTTTTTTTCTATTATTTTCAAAATTAAGTAATACCTTTTTATTTTCTTACAAGTTTTCTACCCAGCAGAAGCGACATTGTGGTGCCTTTTTTAGTAGCCGTCCTATTGTGTATTTGAAAAAAGTTTATACTAGACAAATTAAAATAATTTAGTCTAGGCCGGGTATGTAGTTAGAGGTAATCCCACACATTACCACATTTACGTAGATAGACGTAATATCAAGGAAAGTAAAATTGCCGAGGTTTAATTTTACAATATCAAAATTCCCCCTAACAAGAAATTTTAAAAAAAATAAAATTTTTACCTCAACAAGCAGTTTACATTTACCTTAAATTTCCAGCGTCTAAGTAAATCAAGTCGCCAAAAGTCTCGGGATATTTTCATGGAGTTTGTAACTACCCAAGGTCTTCCACCGCCAAGCGAGCTCCCCGGAGGAATCTCGGGTATGGGGGGAGGAGGCTTTGTACCACCTGTGTCCGAGTCTCCCGTATCAGTGAGTCGGCACCAACAGGGAAAACCCAGACAAAGGGCTCTTCTTCGTCAGTAAAAAAAGGGGGAGGAGAAAAAAGAGGAGACGATGGGGCAAAGGGTAATTTTTGGGTTTTTAAAAGTCTTTTTTAATAGACTACAACCCAGTTCTGTGGGCTTTTCCCATTTATTGTTGCACTGATTTGAATTTTTTCCATTTTTATTACAAATTCCATTTTTAAGAATTACATTTAAGTAATTTGAGCCCACACTTTTTTTCCAAAGATGTGACCTGATCCAGCTTGTCTTCACCTACCGATGCCGACCAAGAGATGAGGCCGAATTGTTATTTTTTTTTTATCAGGTTTTTTTGTAACATGGACTGCAGTTGAAAATTTTCGGTTGTTACAGGGTGTCAGTCGGGAAAAAAAACCCTAAAAAAGTTTCGGGAAAATTAGGCTACTATTTCCCTTCAAAACCCATCCATCCAAATGAATCTATGTTTTTCTAAAATTCCACAGGCAAAAACCCGGACCCCATCGGGCCATCATAACTGCCTCCCCTACACTAACATTCGGGTCAAAGTACTTGTTTCTTTTTTTCAACAGCCAATTTGCATCCTGGGAAACACAGTTTTCATTTTAAAAATTAAAGGAATTTGGAAACCTAAAATTAGTAGTATTACTAGGCCTTGTAGGCTTTTGTTATGGGGTAATTTTAATAATTTTTTAAAAAATAAAATAAAAATTTTTTTAAATTCAAGCTAAAATTTAAATTTTGTCGTGGGCGGTGGTTTCTACACACACACATTAAAATGTCTTGCTCCTTCATGACATGACTTGTTTTGTCGTTGTCAGTGTGGCTGACTCTACCCTGGACCCTGGGGGTAGCTGTGCGGGTACTGGGAGGGCCGTCACCCGATATGCAGCACGGTTTACCAGCAGCTACTGCAGTTCCTCGTTGCGCT
Source organism: Sweltsa coloradensis (assembly GCA_024449915.1). NCBI lineage: Eukaryota > Metazoa > Arthropoda > Insecta > Plecoptera > Chloroperlidae > Sweltsa > Sweltsa coloradensis. Next base: position 35,389 of record JAMZAV010007897.1, on the reverse strand, counting down.
GGTGTCGGGATTTGTGCGGCGACGCATGCCGCATTTCTGCCGACGTGAGTAGTTCACTATTACCGTACCCCACGTTTATTATCCAAAGGGGTTTACATGCATAAAATAATAATTTTTTCCCATGTGCATGAACGTGCTTAGCCAAATGCCCAAATTTCAAAGACAGTAATAAGTAAAACATTTTATGCACTGATTAAGTTATAGATGTAAATTGTTTTTTTGTTAAGCTTACACAGCACGTTAGTCCATTTTACAAAGACAGAAAATTAAATAAGTGACAGGGTGACAGTGAATTTCTTTTAGATTAATTATTAGGCTTATTTTTTTGGTGTTAGTCGATAAATATTTTAGCTTAGTGATGGGTCCCAGGATTTGAGGTTATCTTCTAGCTTTGCATTCGCGTCACTGTGCAAGGCTGTTGATACGCTTTATAGCGGTATCGGTAATGTTTACCCAAATAACGGCACAAAAAATAAAAAGAAGAGGAGAGAGGAGATTTGTTCGTATTCGATACAGGCCTAATAAAGTGCAAGAAGTGGTGACAGTGAGGATCATCTGATATGTGGGCCCCCAATTGAAAATAATTGAGAGTGACCCGAGTGGTCAATTGTTTTGGGATATTTTCCCAAAATTTACGTGAAGTGCAGTGAAGTTAGGGAAAAAAAAATTTTCAAATTTCTGAGGAAAAAAATCACTTTGTGGAAGTGTGTCTCGTGGGCACCATAACCCATTCCAGGAATACTTGGTCATGGAACTTAACATGATAAAGGGAAAGCGCTCACCTTTATTAGCAGGGTAAGTGCAATGCTAAGCAATAAGTAAGGCCTACAGCCAATTCTCAGCCTTTATGCTGATAAAAACAAGGGAAAACCTTTCTGACTCTGTCAGGCCAGGATGGGCTGCAGACTAAAAAAAACACATGACTATCCTAAAGGTAGGCCTTCCTCCTCATGATAGGCAAATGCCTACGTACAGAGAATCTCCATTTTTCCCCAAAGTGGAATAATAGAAAGGGGAGAGCCAGACCGAGCCAACCACCGACCCTACAGCGAGATGGCCGAAGAAAGAAGGGGGCGCGTAGAGAAGAAGAAGAAGAGTGAAGCTCCTGAAGACAGCCCCAAAGAAAAACACAATATAGTAGTCAAGACTACAACGAGAGAAAAGGCAACCAAAATTGCGGCCCCGGGCCCCATGGGGAAACTTTTTGAGGCCTACCTAGGCCTACACCTGAAAAGGGGGCAGGGCCCGGGTAGGCCCAGCCCTGGGCCCTAAAGAAGAAAACCGAATCTAAAGAAAAAGAGCACCATAAACCATTTTGATTGGACCTCCAATCTTGCGAAAATGTGCCTGTTGCACAAAGAAAGCTGGCGTATGTTGGGAAATTACATGGGGGTTTAGGGGAGAAAGGTTTTAAATTTTCTCCATCAAAGCTTCCCAAAGAATTTTTCATTTGCGAAAAACTCTATCTTGGAAACCCACAGAGCTTAAAAAAATTGGGGTGATTCAATTTGAAAGAGAAGAGGGATGACCCTCGTTTTGGCCTGCGGGTGGATTTTTCCCGGCGGTTTTTTAAAAGGGACACGGAAACGGACTCCTATTAAGTTTTTCGGGAGGAAAGCAATGGTAAAGTAAGGTAGAGAAGAGGGAGCGTACTTTTTTTCCCGTTTCTTCCAAAAATTCAAAGTCTAACCAAAAAATATTAGAACTAGACGAGTGCCTGGCTGGTTGCGGGGACGGACAGGGGCCCGGGAAATGGATGCTTAAAGAGCTTTGGCGAACCATAAACCGGATTAAATTACTCATTAGGGGCATGATTAGCCGCGCATTTGCAGAGTGGCTCAAAAACCCCCCTACGGGGGTTCGTGTTTTGGCGGCAAGACCATACCATACCCCATTGAGAGAATCAACATGCTGGGTATACCCAATCATTTGGGTAGCCGCGACCAGGTTTGAACTTAATTTTAGTACAGGGACTCTTCAGCCTATGTATTTTGGGTACGACCACAGCGGGCTGCAACCGGGGGTTTTTCTAAAACAGCTTGAAAAATGTTTAACTATTCGGCCCCAAAAAGAAAACACACGCTTTTAGGTGGGACTTCAACGTAGTTTTCCAAGGATTCCAGTTCAAAGAGAGATCTTGAAAACCCCTTACGGGTTTTGGATACACTCCCAGAGTTCAGGAATTACAAGACTTCATTCAAGGGGGGTGGGGGACCATATCGTAACGTTTTTACTACAAATCTTCTTACAGTCAACATAAGGGAACCACAAGGGCTCCGGACCACGGGGCTATATGTGCCACTTTGAGGGTAGTGACCTCCTACACAGAAAGAAGGAAGATTTTTGACAAAACGATGGGCCTACAACTGTAGAGAGTTACGGGAAAAATTTCAGCGTTAGGAGCATGGGAACATTCTGGAACAACATTTCGCAAAAACCTGGATGGAATTTTTCACGGACCCAAATAATGTAGATTTTATGGCCTTTTCTTATAAATCAAATGCTGTTTTGATAGGTCATCCCCCTTCAGCCACTAAAGCCCCGGGGAAAACAAAAGACTGGGTTTACTGCAGAAGTGAAAGAATGGGGTAAAAGATGTCGGAAGGATATGAAATTGGACGATTTGGAGAACCCCAGACAAGGAAATATTTTACAGGGAGAAAAAGAAAAATTTTAAAAACTATTTTTTGAACTAACAAAATCACCCCACTGCAATAAGAAAATAAAAACAGAGCTAAACAAAGTGCCGCAGCTGGAAGATAGTAAAAGGTGAAATTCACGGCAATAAAGAAAGCCCACGTCGATCCCCCTTTGCCTAGAAAACAAAGGTTTTTTCAGAAAAACCCAAACCCAAGTTGCAAAAAAGCTTCAATAGGTTTTTTTTAACAGCGGCAGAAAGCTAATTAAAAGTAGGACCCCCCCCTTGGGGGGATCCGGGTACATAATTTGGAAAAAAGGAGGAGGACCTGTGGTCATTCAAGCCTTTCCCCTGGAACCCATTTCAGGGGTGAAGTCCTCAAAATTCCAGGACCCTAAGGAAAAACTCTCTTGCTGGTGTGGATGAAATTCCCAACCCCGTTACGTAGATGTTCCAGACCGGGTTTCGGAGTTTGCAACAATCTTTAAAAACATCGCTCAATCGGGGTATTCCCAAAGGCGATGAAGAACAGCCTTGGTCCCCATACACAAGAAGGGCTGCAAATCAGTGATTGGCAATTTCGCCTATTGCCTTTGGGTTTAAACCTTGTCCAAAATTTTAGAAAAGCTTTTGAAAGCTAGGATCATACAGATTTAGAATTAACTTGCTCTTTACTAACAGTCAACCGGTTTCCGTCAGGGCGATCTACAACCTCAGCCTTATGTGGAGTAATGGGAAAAAATAAGCGAAACCATCGACGCTGGGGACCTGCACTGGCCCTATTCTGTGAATGTCAAAGCCTTTGACTGCGTGGAAACCCCAATAGGTTGTTTGGGAAGTTTTGGGGCATGGGCTTTCCAGATATATTGTAAAAGGGTTTCGTCCTACCCGGAGGGGGAGAGAAACAGTCGTAAAGTAGAGATTGGATGACGGAAGGACCCAAATTTGGGTTTGATCATCTTGGATGAAGCCATACCGGGGTACCACAAGGCACTGTATTGGGGCCCAAAATTCTTTTTGTTATGTGAAAGATTACAACCGGTACTCCCAGGTGTGAAGCATATGTACGCAGAGACTTTACTTATTTGTGGGGGAAAAAACATAATGAAGCCCTCAAAACCGGCAAAAAGAAAAAGGACCAGGAAGCTGCAGGCTTTTCGAAAATCAGCTTGGATGAATCAGAGAAAAATACAACTACACTCTTTAGTTCAACCCCCGTAATGCCATAAAGTCAGCAAGCGAAATTTCACTTGAGGGGACTTTTTTGCCCGAGGCTGAAACTGTAGCTTCCCCTTTGGGTTTAATAAACCTCAACACTTAAGGGGATCGCAAGGACAACCTATTAAGAAGCTAAATAAAGCCTGCTTTGCTATTAGAATTATCAGACAGCTATTGCCTTAGTTTGTAAGATTGTTTATTCGCTATTTGAGTCTTTTTACGTTACGGTATTTTTCATGGGGCTCCTCTAGCAAGAAAAGTTTTCACCAGTATCTTTTGATACGAAGCGAGCGGTGCGTACTTAGTGGGGGTTGGTAAACGGCATTCGTTGCAGATACTATTCCCCAGCTCGGCTTTCTAACCCTTTGGGCTTTACATTTTCGAATCAGTTATACTGTTTGCAAAGATTTAGCTAACTTTAAAAAAAAATTCTGACTTTCATGGGTAGATACTAGGCTCGGGGTGACCTGATCGAACAGTAAGAATACACGCTGGTTCAGGAACCCAGAAATTGTGGAAGGCGGTCACAAAATGGCCATGGAGTTTAAAACAATTAATTTCCCGTGACGACGCTTTAAAAGAAAAAAAAAAGCATTTTTTTGATAAGGCTTTTTTTCAATTGATGAGTTCTGAGTTAAATTGGGGGTTACCACAATGTTTTTTATTCATTTTTTTTGCAACATACCCAGTTTCCCAATATAGCGCGTTTTTTTTCGAAAATACAATTCAAAAAAAGCATCGCGTTTTTTCCGCGCGCCCCTTTCATTTAAATAGGCCTGAAATAGGCCAGTTATAAACTCCCGCGCATAGTTTTCCCCGCCGCTTCGCCCCGCCCCCCCACTGAAGCCCCGAACTGGCCCCAACCCGGGCGGGGAAAGTTGCTAGCGTCAGAATCCTTTGCCGTGATCACACGTGACCTAGTTTACCTACATGATTTTTGTTTGTCGGGGGTTTTTATTTACGTTTCTAAGAGTCACGTAAAGTAAAATGATGATGAAGGAAAGATGAAAAGGCTCAAAAATGAACAAATGAAAACTGCTGATCGCGTGGAAAAGAAAGGTTCCTCTGCCTTTCAAATCAGCAAGGGATTGCGAAGGAGCTAGGGCCCAGGCCTACGACCATAGATACTAGGGTAGTATAAAACCCCCCCCCCCACCCCCCCCCCCGACGTAAAAATTGAAGACCCGGAATCAGATGGTGAACTGTGGTGAAAAAGTGAGCTTGGCTTGGGCCCTACCCCGTAAAAAAAACCCTAGGCCCAGGCCCTAACATTGTTCAAAATGTTTTGTTGTAAAGGTTTTAGTACATTTTAATTTTTTTTATTTTTTTTTTTTCTTGAAAGATTTTGAAAAAAAAGGGGGTAGTGTATATTGAGGTCGTGCTTTTTCGGAACAAACGGTAATCATTTTTGGTTTTGTAGATCATATGTTTGACAATGTATAATATCCATGAATGTACCTTTATGTTTTTCTCTAGGGATCTATGTACAATAAACAGCAATCAAACAATCAACAATCAAGATTTTCTTGCTAGCAAGCACGAAAGCCAAGCCCAAGTAATGGTGTTTCGTCACCTCCGACCCGAGTTAGTTGGAACGGGGGTGTTTTTTATTAGTATTAATTTAATGAAAGGGAAAAGAAATTTTCATTTTTAGCATATTTTTTGGAGGACATTCGAAATTTGGGGAATCAACGTTAACATGTCAGTGTATTTGTTTTGTACTATTTAATTTGACAGGCCATGAATCGGCCTTTACGAAGGCATTTTACCAGGCGGCCACGACCCCTTTCCGACGAGTCCAAGCACGACCACAAATGGGCGAGGCTTTGGGCCTCGCTGGGGCCCCGTTTCTTTTCGTCACCGGGGGAAATGTCTGCGTCGTGGGAGAGGGCTCAAGCAAGCCAGCGACCCCAAAAAAGGAGCTTACATAAAATCAATTTGATGGAAGGAGAAGGGGGGGACATAATCTTTTTAACCTGGTACCCCTTTTCCAATCTAAACTAAACTAGCCGTTTTGACCTTTTCTCCAAAACATCACTTCGGCAAACCTTCGAAAAATAACATAAAAAACAAATTGATTAATTTGAGAGGGTCAGGATGAAGGGGTCACAGGGGAACATTTTAAAGGGGGCTGCGTATTTGGTGTGGCCCCAAGATCGGTTTGAACCAAATTTGTCATAAAAAACAATTGAAAGAAAACCAATATTGAGAAAGGATCAATCCCTCTCAGGGCTTGGTACAGTAGGGTAAGATCTAGCGCGCGTTGGATTTTGTATTTCACCTCCCCCTTGTTTAACCTTTTTTACCTGCCAACATGCCCCTTTTCCCGGAGCTGCGAGTTTTTAAATTTGGGGCAATGTATATGTATTAAAACAAGGCATGGCCAACCCCCCACAGTAAAATCTTGTGGGGTCTTTCCCCCTACCTACTGGATGGTGGGGAAACCCCAAAGGAGTCGAGTACCCTATGTTTTCACACTTTTGGGAACCCTTTAACCCGACCCCTCGCAGTGGAACCGGGGGTTACGTTACTTTGTTATATTTGACATCTATGAAATACCCCAAATTTAAATTTTTTTTTCAGGTGTTGAGGAAAGAGAGTGGTGAGCGGAAGAGTGAGGTTAGAAACGTTTTGAGTTAATATAGATAATATTTTCGTTGCCATTAGTGGGGGGACGGCCGTGCAATTTTGTTGGTACGTTGGGGGGTGTTTGGGGGCTGGGGAGCCCCTTTTTAGGTTTGGGAGTTTCGGGTTGGTAGTAAAAAAAAAATTAATTTTGGGTTGGGGGGGTATTTTTCCACAAAAAAAAACTACGAATAACATATAATTAATGCAACATTTATTGTTGCAATTTTATTTTCAATTAAAAAATTTTAAATAATGGGAACTATTTAAACCCATGGCCGACTAAACTTTCAAAAAAAAAATTAACGAAATTAAATTAAATTTTTCACATTTAATATTAATTTTTGGGACCTGAAAAATAGCAACTTAAGTCTTCTTTTGTTTTAAAAAAAACTAATTTCAGATAAAAAAACAAAATAAAGGATCCTTTGCATAAAAAAATTTAAGTATTTTAAAACTATTTTTTTAAATTTTTGCGTATTTAAAAAATTCCCCCGGTTTTCCGCCGTTAAGTTCAAATGTTTGGACTTCGTAGACAAGAAACAAAGTTTCTAGTTTGTATTTTTATGTTGCCCACCCTGTGTGACGCACCCGCGCAGCTAACAGTGTTTTTGTACTTTGTGGGCCTTTATTTTTAGTGGGCCCATTTTCTCGCGAGAATTAGTAGGCCACTAGGGATTGGAAAATGTGGAAAAAAACTGCCCATTTCGACCAAAAATTTTTTGGGGAAAAAAACAATGAACGGCGTATTTGCCTTTTTAAAGTAAAAGTCTTATTTTGCTCATTTTTCCCATCGTTTTTTTTTATGATTTTAAGGGTCCAAAGAGGAGCAATTAGGCCCAGGCCCCACGAAAAAAAACCCCATTACATTATAAAAGCCCCAATTGGGTATGCTTCAAAAAACCCCAAATTACCCGAAATTTTTGGGTACCCGCAGACCCTATTGGTTGCAATTGCCGTTTTAGTTGGGTTGGTTTTTTCTTGTAAAGGAGGTGGATGCCATAGAATATTGCAAATTTAAACCGGGCCCAAGATTTTTTTGTTTTTTGATTTTTTCCTGGATTGGGAAAATTGTGTTTACTTTTACAAAACATCAATAACAATACACAAAAAACAAAAAATCATATTAACAATAATGAACAATATGCCTGTCGGCCCCCTCATATTTATGACAAAATGTTAACAATTATGATTTTTCGCTTTTAATACCATTTCAACAATGGAAACTCGTGTGTAAAGATGCCACCGGGTTTTTAGAGGTACGATTTTTTGTCGTTCACGGAGTTGGCAGATGGGACTCACTGGCGTGCTAGTTCTAGCAATCGCAGCCCCTAATTTAAAACGATCGTCATTGGCCCCAGACGCATTTTTAATGGGGGAGCTATCGGTTACCCAAATTAGAGGGACGCATCGAAAAAAAAACATGAGGTTTGGTTTAAAAGTTTTCTAGTATTTCAAACTTTTGTTTTAGAAGATAACACACAGCGTCTTTGCCTCGGGGGAAAAGGTGTCAGTTTAGAAATAAACTGCGTGGACGTATTTACAATGTTAGGCATATTATTTTATAGCCTATTAAAGGGTAAAAATAAAAGGGGAAAAAGTAAAAAAAAAAACCTCTATTTTTTTACAACCCCCTGTAAAAAAGCACTAAAAACTAAACGTGGGGTATAAGTATGTTTTTGAAGTATCCCGTAGTGTGTACGTATGCGTAGGTTTTTTAAAAATGCAAATTTTGACTGTAGCTTGTTTTATCTGCTGAGGTTTTCATTTGTAAAAATTTCCAAATTATTCAATGAATGCAAATGTCCCTAATTAAACACGAGAGGGAAGGGAAAATTGTACCAGACTAGCCAAGAAAAGCGCGGATAATGATCCCCGGAACCCGGGAATTAAAGTGTTTAAACAAATTTGAAGAATTACGGAATGTTGGTGTTTTTTTTAAAGTTAGGGGAGAGTTTAAGGCTAGATTAAATATTCCTTTTTTGGAACACAGCTTTTATTCAGTAAATGAATATTTTGAGATGTATTGATAGGACTAGCTTTAAACTAACTATAGTATCAGTACATAGTTGGGTGAACCCAAAATCTTTGTTTTTTTAATTGTTTTTTAAAAATGACTGATATAGTATCTACATTAAACTATTTAATTGACCAATTCACTTTTTATCGAATTTAATTTTTTTAACATTGTAAAATGTTTTTGTTGTTTTTTTTGTTTTTTTTCTTAACAATTGTACAGACAAATTCAAAAAACTCGCATGTCTTATTAGAATGCATATGAGTGAAAAAACGTAGAAGGTTATTAAATAAATAAATAAATAAATAGAAAATTACTACGGCATGACCTGGGGCTAGGGTTTCCGTGTGTGGCAAAAAATTGTTTGTGTCTAGTTTTAATTTTTACTCGTTTGTGATGGGCCAAAAAGTTTCCGATGAATGGAGGTTTGTGGGGGGAAAATTTTTTGCCGTAATAATTGGTTTTCGGGTTTTTTAAATTTTTTTGCTCCTCGCCCACTTCTATTTTAAATTTTTTTTTTCACATGTGGGTTTACCTTAACTTTTAAAAATAGTTTTTTTCCCAAAAAACAAAACAATCCAACACATTGCAGGTTTAGTTATCACTTATACATGTATAGGTAGAGAGAGAGGGACCGTACCCCTGAGAATATTATCAAGTCTACCCAGAATCGGTCCCCTCCATTTTTGTTCCCGTTTTTTTCATCCACAGTTACAAACATTGCTTTTTGGGACCTCTTTTTACTCGCCTTAATTATTTAAACTTTTTTCAAATTCGCGTATTTAAACTTCCCGCCGGTTTTCCCGCCGTTAATTTTCAAATGTTGGTACTTCGTAGATCAAGAAACAAAGTTTCTAGTTTGTATTTTTTTATGTTGCCGCCCCTGTGGTGACGTCACCAGCAGCAGCTCAACAGCTGTGTTGTACTTGTGTGGCCTATATTGTAGTGGCCTATTTCTCGCGAGAATATAGTAGGCCTACATAGGTACTTGGAAAATGTGGAAAAAACTGCCGATTTCGACCAAATTTCGTGAAAAACAATAGAACTGGCTGTATTTCGCCTTTAAAAGTAAAACCAGTCTTTTTTTGCTCCATTTCGCGATCGTTTTTTGATGATTTAAGGGTCCAAAGAGGTTAGCAATTTAGGCCTAGGCCCTACCCGAAAAAACCCGATTACATTTATAAAAGCCCGAATTTTCGGGTATGCTTCAAAACCCGAAATTACCCGAAATTTCGGGTACCCGCAGAACCCTAGTTGTGTTGCAATTGCACTGTTTTAGTTGGGCTCTGGTTTTATCTTGTAAAGGAGGTGGATGCCATAGAATATTGCAAATTAAAACCGGGCCAATGATTTTTATGTTTGTTGATTATTTCCTGGTATTGGGTAAGCCTATTGTGTTGACTTTTACAATAACATACAATAACAATACACACATAACAAACAATACATATTAACAATAATGAACAATATGCCTGTCGGGCCTACTCATATTTATGACAAAATGTTAACAATTATGTATTTTTCGCTTGTGTAATACCATTTCAACAATGGAAACTCGTAGTGTAAAGATGCCACCGGGTTATTATGAGTGATACTGATTTAGTCGTTCCATCGGACGTTGGCAGATGGTGACGTCACTGGCGTGCTAGTTCTAGCCAATCAGCAGCCCCTAATTTAAAATACTGATCGCTCATTGGCCCGCCAGCATCTGCATTCTTTCAATGGAGAGCTCATCGGCTTACCTCAAATTAGAGGGACGCATCGCAACAATACATGACTGGTTTGGTATTAAATGTTTTCTAGTATTTCAATACTTTCGTTACTAGAAGATAACACACAGCAGTCTTAGCCTCGGGAAAATGGTGTCAGTTTAGAAATACTAACTGCGTGGACGTATTCATCAATGTTACGGCATATATATTGTATAGCCTCTATATAAGGGTAAAAACTAAAAGGTAAAAAGTAAAAAATAAAAACCTCTATTTTTGTACTAACCTCCTGCTAAATGCACTAAGACTAATCTGTGGGATATAATGTATGTTGTTTGAAGTATCCTCGCTAGTGTGTACGTATGCGTAGGCTTTTAAGAATGCAAATATATTGACTGTAGCTTGTCTGTATCTGCTTGAGGTTATCATGTTTGTAATAAATTTCCTAACTTATTTCAATGAATGCAAATGTCCATAATATAAACACGAGAGGGAAGGGAAAATTGTACCAGACTAGCCATAGATTGAAGCTGCTGGATAATGATCCCCGTGAACATGGGAATTAAAGTGTTATAACAAATTGCCTGAAGAATTACGGAATGTTGGTGTTACAAGCTCTAGGAAGGGAGTTTAAGGCTAGGATTAAATCATTCCTTTTGGAACACAGCTTTTATTCAGTAAGTGAATATTTTGAGACTTGTATTGTATAGGACTAGCTTAAGCTAACTATAGTATCAGTACATATGTTGTGTGAACCCAAATATCTTAGTTTTAATTTAATTTTAATCTAATGACTGATATATTGTATCTACATTGAAACTATTTTTAATTGACCAATTGCACTCTTTTATCGAATTGAACTTTGTTAACATTGTAAACTGTTTATGTTGTTGTTTATGTTTGTTTTCTTAACAATTGTACAGACAACTTCAAATACTCGCATGTCTATATTATGACATGCATATGATGTGAACACTGTAGAAGGCTTACTTAAATAAATAAATAAATAAATAGAACTTACTACGGCATGACCTGGTAGCTAGGGTTGCCGTGTGTGGCAAACATTGTTTGTGTCTAGTTTACATTTTTACTCGTTTGTGATGTCGGCCAAAAAGTTTCCGATGAATGGAGGTTTGTGGGGAAAGTTTGTTGCCGCAATAATCTCGGTTGTCGGGTATAAATTGTTTTGCTCCTCGCCACACTTCTATTTTAACATTTTTTTTCACATGTGGCATTTACCTTAACTTAATAATAGTTTATCCAAAAGACAAAACAATCCAACCACATTGCAGGTTTTACGTTATCACATCATACATGTATAGGTAGAGACGTAGAGGTACCGTACCCCTGAGAATATTATCAAGTACTACCATTCTTGTTCCAGTTTGTTCATCCACATGTTACAAACATTGCTTGGTACCTCTTGACTCGCACTTAATTAATATGAAAGTCACCTGCTAACTTAAGTTGACTGGACTGAGTTTAACACAATTAAATTAAGTTTGCTTTCCATAGGGCCAATACAGATGATTGCATCCATCACCCGATACACATACCGTAAGCCTATGTTGATGCATATTCAGATATGTATTGTTTTAATGCCTAATGATTCTGTTAGTTGATTGTCTGTGAGTCTGTTGCCACTCTCCTCACAGAAAACATGTGCTTTTTGTGTTAATAATGTTTGAAACATTTCTTGCAACGTTGGTCTGTTTGTTTGACGTTGTCTAGTTCAGTGCATTCAGTGGTAGACCATGCACCTGGCACGCTTGTCATCTGCTAAACCAGAGTCTTGATGTAACGCGCACTGAGCTTCCGCTTGTTATTCCCAGGTCCCCGGTCGACTCCGAGTGATGCGAGACGGCGACGCCAACACCGGAAACTCCACCGTCGGCGAGAAGCTTTGCAAGCACAAGTACAGTTCGTACCCATACTGCTACGGCGAGATTACCACCGAGATTACAGGTCATTGCCGTATTTGGTCACTCTTAAGCTATCGTCGTTTGGTTATTTAACTATCAAGTATCACAGTTGAGTGCAGGGGTCCAAAAATAGTTGCCGGTTGCCATGGCGACCATTTTAAATCAACCCTGGGAGACTAACAAAAAATTACAAATAAAAATATGTAAACCAATTAATGATTATAAATTATTAGTACTGAAAATCCACAATCCATAGTTTTAAAGCCGCATGGCTACAACAAGTGATGCATATAATCGATACGTATTAAAAAAACATTTCAATAATCGATAACAAAAATATAGAATTGCACATTTTCTGAAATATACCTAAACCCTTCATATGATTAATTTTCACTTTTCAGCATTTACGCGTTACCATGCAATAATATAGAATAAAGAATATTAATGTAACAACAATTATAATAAGGTCCAGTATAAGCTATATAATCAATCCCTTCTAAATCCCTTTCCTTTCCTTTCCAATCTCTTGAGGTTTCACTGTACTACTACCAAGTATTTGGCTGACCTGACAGAAAATAACGTTAAGTTATTTAATGTGTAGACAAAATGAATTTATTCTGCATGTGGGTTTCATTGTAAAATGTCAAAATGTAAAATTGGTATTATTTTTTTATAATACTAATATCAGACCCCTATTCCAACAAGCGTCGGGTCGGGGGGTGATGAGTCACCAGTTTCTCGGGCTACGGTTCATCAGTGCTTGCTGGCCAGGCTCAGCACCTCATCTTCTTCGCTGTCTGTTAAGACCGGCATTTCCGCTAGTTCTCTCCATTTCTTTGTCTTCCCAGAGTTTTTCTTCGTTAGTTCTTTCCAATGTCTCCCCTCTTTCTTCTATACTCAATTTTATTTGGTCTCTCCACCCTATCTCTTGGGCGGCCAACTCTTCGTACTCTTCCCCATGCTCGTTCCATTCTCTTCTCGGAATTCTCTCCTGTTTCATTCGTCTTTTATGTGTCTAAGTATTGAATGTTGCTTTCTCCCCAGACGATCACCACCTGAGAACCAGCCAGAACAATAAGACTGAACACAACCACAACACGTCCGACAACGGAAACCACGTCGTGTCCGCGGGCGGAGATCACGAGTCGCGCAAGAACTTCCTAGCCAACAGCACCGACGCTGGTAAAGTGGCCGTGCCCGAGAAGGAAGAGGCCCACGAGTTGAACCGTCCCAGGGAAAGAACTACACCGTTATCATCAGGTAGGCTACGTCTTATGAAGGCGCTGGAACTATTCACTATTTAGCCGGACTTGCCTAAGTAAACAACTTATTAGGCAGATAGAAAATTCCATGCAAAACGTTTTCAAAATTTATCTTTTAAAATTTATTTGCTGTCCTTTAGGAGACAGATAGAGGAAAAGTATCCAACACATAATTTGCTATCAGTAGATGAGGAGTGGAAACTACTTACTCAGTATTTGTTAGTAGTGCTGAAGAGATATGTGGAAGGGCAGGTGGCGTAAGAAAGATAAAGAAAATGTGTGGTGGAATGGAAGAGTGAAGACTTAAACGCAAAAATGTAGCCCGAAAGGAAATGTGTAAAAACTAGGGGTGTGCGAGTACTCGAAATGTCGAGTTTTTTCGAGTTTTTTTTTGTACTCGACATCGAGTCGAGTTTGGTTTTAGGCTCGAAGTTTTCGAGTCGAGTTTTAAACATATGAAATCCTATGAAAACTGAAAAGAATCATCATCACAGTAGGGCTAGGCCTACGTACAGAGACCTGGGCCTAGACTTATTACAACCTAGGCCTACTACGTGTGTACTGTGACGGCAAAAAGCAGGCCTTGGCCCTAAAGACTGCGTGCTTTCAAAATTATTACGATAAACAACAACGGCGACTTGGATGCGGGAACCGGGAATAGGACTAGGCCTAGGCCTAACCTAGGCCTACACGGCGTCGAATACAAAATATCCTTTATTGGTTTCGTTGTGTCTATATCACTAATATTTCAGATCAACTATCGAGAAGAAAGAATGCCAGTGAACATTCCATTAATGCACTTTTTACGTATTTTAAAATCGTTGTTGGCGTAGTTTGACATGTTTTATGTCTCTTCCTTCAATCTTCCATCTTTGCTTTGATGCCAGTGTTTGATGACGCGAGCGACGCATGGCGCGCTCCGTCGGCCATCGCTAGAACTAGAGTCGATTAAGAAGGTTAGGTAACTTCTTTATCGACTCTGCTGGAACCATTCAAGGGCGCGGAATATTCAAATGTGCTGAAATAGCATTGGATATGCCTAGACCGCGAATATTATAATGCGAGTGCGAATTTGGAGGATTTTTTTCTGATTAAAACATCGCAGCAGTATTGTTATGGGGCCAGGAACTATAGATAACATACTGTATAATTATAATTTTATTGAAATTGACCAGCACAAAGGGCAGGAAGGCCTCAATAGCCTGATACAAGTACAATGATGTATTTTTTATATGTTTACAACAGAAAAATCGTTGTGTTTCCAAGTGGACGACTAAAGAAAAAATTAAATTTTGAAATGAATACTCGACTCGACTCGATACTAGAGTATTTAAAGGAACACTCGACTCGACTCGAATTCAAAATGTGCTACTCGCACACCCCTAGTAAAAACAGGACTAAAGAAAAATGAAGAAAAGTATAAATAAATATGAAGCTAAGTACAGTAAGATCCCTCTTATCCGATCTCCTCTATCCGATGTTCCGTGTTATCCGAGCCGCCCCCAAAAAAAAAAAAAAATTAAAGTTTTAAATACAAAATAAAACATAAAAATAAATTCGGATGCCGCGCCGCGCTTTTTTAAATATCCTTACGTAGTTACATTGTAGGCCTAGCGGGGGCGGTGCGAGTTGTGAGAGAGAGAGAATGAGGAAATAATGACAGCGCGCATGCGAGCGAGTGGAATGAATGAGCGCGCATGCAGATAGGGTGTAGTTAGCCAAGGTCGACACAAGGACACACTCACTCGGCGCTACGGTTCAGTCACCCGGCACCCGAGTGCATCGCATTAGGAATAAGTTCGCGTGTTTTATCTGTGTCAAGTGAGTCAAGAAAGTTAAAGAGTGTTAGTGAAAATGAGCAGTGCAAAACGAAAAAAGGGTTTATGCGTGTCACTGGAAACGAAGTTGGCTGCTTTAAAGAGGCTTGACAACGGAGGAAAGCCTAAAAAAAGTTGCTGAAGATCTAGGTGAGGCGTGGTAACAGTAGGCGACTGGCGCCGAAACCGGAAGCCATTAGAAGAATGGTGCAGTAAAGCTGCATCCAGTAAAGGGCTGTCACAGCGCAGCACTATGAAAAAACCCGTTTCTACACGAACTGGACGAAGCATTATTCTTGTGGTTCGTACAACAACGAGAGAAAGGTGTGCCAATTAGTGGACCAATCGTGCAAGCAAAAGCCTTGTTGTTAAACAAAATGCTAGACGGCGATCAAGATTCAGTGCAAGCGTTGGTTGGCTGAGTAGATGGAAGAAGCGCCACGGCGTGCGGGAATTACAGATCTGTGGTGAAAAACTTTCCGCCGATTGCGATGCCGTAACAGAATTAAAAAACGATTTTAAATTCAACTTCCCTTTGATGAAGAAGAACTTACTGCAGAACAAATCTACAACTGCGACGAGACAGGTTTGAACCATAAGATGTTGCCTAGCAAGACTTTGGCCTCGGAAAGGGAAGCGGCGGCGCCCGGCACAAGAAAAACAAAGAGCGTGTAGCTCTAATGGCTTGTAGCAACGCAGCTGGAACCCATAAGCTACCTCTCATGCTAATTGGCAAATCAAAGAAGCCGCACGCATTTAAAAACTTAAATTTAAATGCACTGCCTGTGCACTACCGCCACCAGCGCAGTGCGTGGATGGACGCAACTTTATTTAAAGAGTGGTTTACCGATAAATTTGTACCGTCCGTGAAAAAACACCTAAGAAAGAAAAAATTGCCGCTGAAAGCAGTGTTGCTGCTTGACAATGCTCCTTCACATCCCGGAGTAGAGGAACTACGCGAAGGAGAAATAAGGGCTGTTTTCCTACCCCCCAATGTGACAGCGTTATTCAACCCCCTGGACCAAGGTGTCTTAGAAAATTTGAAACGGCGGTATCGTTATCGCTTGTTACAGTTCCTTCTACAAGAAGCAGATGATTTGGATGAAGAGGACGCCTCATCTATGTCAACACAGCTAAAAAAAATTAACATGAAAACTGTGGTCTACTGGAGTGCCGAGTCGTGGGATGAAGTCGAACCCAGATCCATTGTCAAGTCATGGCGAAAAATATGGCCAGAAGTGGAAGACGAGGTAATGAGTGCCGGGTTTAATGAAATCGAGGACGAGCTTGCAATAGAGACGCCCGACGAAGTGATTACCAGCACGCGCGCATTTCTGGGCGTATTTCACAGGCTAGCCGGTTGTGATAATCTCGGCGAGGATGACGTGGAGGAGTGGGCAAGTGGGGCATGTGACGCAATCGGCTTCAACGAATTGACAGACGACGAGATAGTCGCGCGTGTGTTGGAGGAAGAAGTGGACGATCCGACTGATGACCTTGTCGACCCGAGCGTCATAACTCACTCAGACGGAGCGGCTGCCTTAGAGACCGCATTACACTATGTCGAGCAACAAGACGACACAACAGCTGCCGATATCCTTTAGTAAAACGATTGTGAGACATTTTCGGCCAAAAAACGTTCGTTTTCTGTTAAACAAAAAGAATAACATCGTTTTTCACGCCAACAGCCGCGAGGCCCCAGACATAAACATAGTTTTCAATGAACATTAGATGTGTCTATCTAGGTTTAACTGGCCTGGCAGTGATGTTGATGTTTCATTGTGTTTACGCCTATCGTTTTTTCGTGGCTGTTAGGCCTATCGTTTTATTATCAATCGAACTAACAAGTGTTTTTATATCTTTTATTTTTTACTCCATGTTATCCGTGGTTTATCTAGGTTTAAATGCCTTCCGCCCGAAATGCAGAGTTGTTATTTTATTACGTCGATTACGCCTATCATTTTTCCGTGGCTGTTATCGTTTTTGTTTTCAACCAAACTGCAAGTGTTTCATTCTACAACGTATTTTTATTTCTTGACTCAATGGTGTTGGTTTATCTAGGTTTAAATGGCATTCCGCCCGAAATACAGACACGGAAATTATTACGTACGCCGATTTGATTAGGCATGTGTTTTTATTACGACGTGTACTACTATTTGTGTACTAGTACTTGTGTTTGTGAGCTTAAGAGTCGGAAGCAGGGCCGAGCGCTTTCAAATTTTGCGGTGACTACCTAAACTAAATCGTCCGCTATCGGTAGCTCTGCCAATACAGTTGCGTCTTCTCCCTTGGGTCCTAGGCTACCCGCATTACCAGCCACGTTTCAAACCACGAGATATTATTTGGTGGCGAGTTGGATGATTTCATGCGACTGACTGCCACATCCGAAGTTTTTAATGACAAAATAAATAATTATAATGTACATCTTGTGAAAAGAGACGTAAATTACACTCTAGAAATATCGACAGAACGTTTTATAACTATTAAAAGTGTCCTAATAGTCATGACAAATGTTTACGCTTATCGCAAGTTATCGTGCATCTGTATAAATATCACTCTAGACCGCCTGTATAAATCCGAGTGGTTAGAGCTCTTGTTTTGCATGCGAGAGGACGTCGGTTCGAGCCCGTACTAGGGAAAACTTTTTTACTTTTTTTTACTCATTCCATTATTGTTGTTCACTTATAATTTGTGACGGAAACAATTTTTATAACTTTCCAGTGCAAATTACTCTAATGGCGAAGGCTTTCTCGCATCCGTGCAGCGGCAATCGGCAAGTTATGAAAGTTGGACCCCTACCGGCGGTAGAACAAGATGACATTATACTTTTTAGAAAGCCTAATTCAAAATACATACCATAAACCGTATACGAAAAGAATCCGCCTTGTTCTACATGCCGTTTTGAGCGCGCCGCGACGCTTCCGCATGACGTTTCACCCTTTTGATCCTTGTTCTATTTCAATAACTTTGTACGATTATTTAGAAGACGAATCGACCGTTCCAGTGAATACCCACATTTACCCATTAAAAATAGTTTAGAGTATTTAAATTGGTCTAAAACGCAAAAATGTGACTTATTATCAATTTTACTTTGATATTCAATGCCAATTTACGAAAACGTTTGAAAACATATTGTTGGTTTATCAGTCTTAAAAACATGCTGTCACATGTGTTATAATACTTCAATGCACAGATAGTTATACGAAGTCGCTGAGATAGTGCATGACATGCGTTTGTTCGGCCGCGCGTCTTATTTACTTCCGCTGTCGCGCAGAGTACTACTATTCACTGTGAGGTCCGGGGGCCAAACCGAACACATGTAACAGACAATTGGCAATAAAACTTCTAACATAATTTAAATATGTAATAATTTGAATCAATTACTTAAATTTTCTGACACATGTCACGTCAAATATTAATTTATTATGTAGCACGTAGGCATGTTAAAGTGTGCATGACATTCTTGTATGGCTTCTACTGGAACGTAATCTAGGGCGACGGTCGTTCGCCCGCAGCCAAGCTAGGCGATGGCTAACTCGACCCTGTTTACTCCCACCCGAGTTGGGGGTTTTCAGCTATCTGCACACGCCGCCCCGAAAAATTTACAATCTTGAAACTCGGTGTATGACCTGATATGTGGTTCATGATCTACAAAAAAAAAATCAGCCCGATCCGATAACCAGTTCTGTGTTAAAATATTGCGTAAAATCGACGAAAAACTTCCGGCTTGCTGGGTGGGTGGGTAACTAAAGTTTATCTATCCTTGAGATACAAAGTGACCATCCGCGGACGAGACGTCCCGTCTATTGTCTGCATTTTTCCCTTTCCACCTTTTTTGGCGTGACCGAACTTGGGAGCGAACATGGGTTTTTTCTACCTGCCTCCACACATTTCAAATCTATTGTGATGAAAATAATGTATTCAGCGAAATATTTTTTTAAATTGCATGTATTTAAATGATGGTAAATGGTTGGCTTAGCGCTTGTCAACAGGCGAAATGATCTTACTTCTTTTCTATGCGAAACTAGGGAGAAAGAATGAAATGCTTGGCTCAACTTCTATATCCCACAGCATTCACAGCCGAAAACTTTTGAAGGAGAGCTTGGCTGCCGTTTTTTTTTTTTTTACAATTTTTTTTATTTGGGGGGTATTAAACTACCAAAAATATTTGTGATGTTACCAAAACACGTTAAATATTAAAATTGTAATTGAAAGGGTAATTTTATTAATACTATGTTGGCCTATACCTGATTGTTATTATCAATTAGTTAGTTTTGCTCATTAGTTTTGCTCATTGCTATAAGGTTTAAACCTCACAATAATGAATATAGTATATCAGCTTGGTGCAAAAACATTCTCTCGGAAGGTTTGATGTCCACGTACATGGTTCTTCGTCATTATTGTTTTCTTGAACAGTCTCTTCGACCTTAGACACTTTTTATAAAGTTTCACCGACACTTACCAGCTCTTGTAGAGTAAATCGGTTTTACTGGGGGTTTTACTACTGGGTGTATTTTGTTTTTTCAATAGCACAAGATAATTGATCAACAGCCCAACGGCAAGAATAGTGGAATTTCACATTAAGTTTTCAATATGTATCTTCATACGGTAACAGATACGAGTAAAAAACATGTCTTTTTGGTACAGGTCGATAACTGACTCAATGTCTAACAATTTGCCGTCACAAAAATAGACAGTGTCTGATCGATTACTTTCTTGAGTTTAGGACACTTCCTTTTTGGTTCGTCAACCATAGCTACAATTCGTATAAACATAGATCTTGAAACACAGTTTACGCATTTTAGTAATGCATTAAGAAAGTTTCTACTCCATGAAATTAATGTTCGATCATGTTATAACAATAATATGGAATCGAATTTGGTGAATACTATTAGGGGTATATAATACGATCCAGTCATAGTGCTATAAAAAGAATATTATCTTGATTTATATCTAGGTGCCAGTTAGGGCGCCGCAGCCAAGCCGCGGTGCGCTATACACTCAGACACCTTATACAGCAAGCAGATTTTAGGTGATTTTTTTAGATCTCATTTCTTTTGAGTGTGTAAGGTTTGGCTGTATTTTTACAAGTTTTTGTTATTGTGTGGGATAACAAACACGCAAATTATCTCTAAGCACGGAACAAACAACAATAAACGTTGTTGTACTGCTACAGTAGCATACAACCAGACGGACTTTAAATTCCAAATTGTATTTACAGTGTTGGCCACACTATTCAGTTTTAAAAATTCCATCAATGAAGCCGCTCTGTTTTAAAGAAATTATTATATTTGTGATGCAAGACTGCGATGCAGCTTTGTTCCTGCATTTATTTGCTGTCGATTGACAAAAGCAGTAACGAAATGTTCAATTGACCTGAAATATAACATAGCATTTATAAAAACTTACACAGCTAAATCACCAAGACATTTGTTGATACCTACATGGCCGAATGTAAAGTATGAGCGGTTTGGCGCTTATATATCTCACAATGTGCTCGTCGCGACAGCGGAAGTAAATAAGACGCGCAGCCGAACAAACGCATGTCATGCACTATCTCGGCGACTTCGTATAATTATCTGTGCATTGAAGTATTATAACACATGTGACAGCATGTTTTTAAGACTGATAAACCAACAATATGTTTTCAAACGTTCTCGTAAATTGGCATTGAATATCAAAGTAAAATTGATAAAAAGTCACATTTTTGCGTTTGTGCACAAACACTATAGTGACATATTTTTATTATATTTTGTTCCCCGAAAAAATTCAAAACTTCCTAAATGAATATAAATTTGTATCATAAGACTTATATTATTTCTATTATGGTAAGTTATCAGCATTTGTAAGGTAGCGTCAAAAATGTATAGGCCTAACGATTTTTACGTTTTCACACACGAGCGCGACCCGGCACCTCCACCAAAATCATTAATAATACTCGCAAACCCCTAGAGAAAATGAATTATCTTCTTGGAAGTGGAAGAACTTTTTCATTGTTTTTACTATAAGTATTATCAGAGGAGCATATTTTTATAAAACATTATCTTTCCATGCACGGTATAGTTAAGAAAATACCAGGTCACTTTCTCACTAAAATTGCAAACCGGTACAAAAACGTAATTTTTATTAGTTTCTTGGGACACCGGTACAAGTGTTATGAAAACGGTACTGTACCGGTCAAAACCGGTGGTCACCTGATTTATTCTTCACTACATAATATCATGCGATAATAAAATAATGTCAACATAATTACTTATAGTTAATTTCTCATGATACATCAAGCAAGCGGTGGATGCAGTGCTTTTCAAAACAGATTTCCTAGAAACAAAAGCTACCTTCTTTTGTTTATTTTGTTTACAATCTGTACCTAGTTCCCAAGATACAATGCTTTTTATTAAATTTGCTATGGTTACTGTCGTCATGTTACGAAAATTATATGAACATAAAACAAAGTAAGTTTCACTGGTAAGGGTCACTGGTAGGGCTCGACATTTGCGTTTGACGGGGTAGGCCCTACCTCACGATGGCGATATCAGACTGTGATGACGTCAAAGCTGCCGTTATCGGCTTTCGTACATGCGATCCTAACGCACAGACGCGGAACTCTGTGCAGCCATCAAATCCCATTTTGGGCCTACTTCTGAGCCGTTTTGTGTAACTTTTACTGATGTAATTTAACGATTATGACCATAATTTTATGGTTCAAACAATATCAAATTTCACCACAGTGTTCAGAATAGTAAAATTAATACCGCGCTGTCATGAAAAATGGATATTACTTATTTCAATGCAGTAAAGTTCATCATCAAGTTCCAAAGTTATCATTTTTTCCGAAGCAATAACCGACCAAAGAAAAAAATAGACAAATCCGATGTGTTCAAAATTTATTTTTGAGTATGGTTGAATTTTTTCATAATTATTTGATCATAACTGTAGAGCTTGTTATTTTTTTCTAACACTCTGCAGCCGCGCCTGAAACCTGTCTATGCATTAGGCTCTTAATTAAAAGCTATTAAATCATTTGTATACCCTGTATGAAGTGTATTGTGTGTATTTTATGTTCCTTTATCCATTGCATGTGTCATATATCATTTTACCACATCAGGCTATGCTACGAGAGCAAATAAACAAAAAATTACGTCATCCGAGTTTTTCGCAAATCCGAGGTGCCCCCGGTCTCATCCAACTCGGATAAGAGGGATCTTACTGTAAATAGTTTTGGCAGAAAAGAAAAATACAATGGAGATATTTGTAGACAAATTAGAGAAGGACTTTGATGCTAATAAGAAATTACTAGGCCTAACTAGGAAAACGCTAAAGTCCCGTCGCGTTGTTGAGCGAGCACCTGTACGTGCAACACGACCTGAGTACGACATTCCCATAATGTTACATTACCAATAAGTCTTTAAAGTCTTGGTCAATTTAGCTGAAAATTTGTAAAATAGGAGAGGATGGATAAAATCCACCGCCATCTAGAGGACCTTGACATCATTTCTTTGGGAAAACTATTTTAACTCTTTGATAACAAATAATACACTGCTTCCTTGATAGTATTTTGATTATTTCTAGGTGGCAGTGCATAGTGAGATTTTTCGTTGCCATGGTAACGTTACTTTTGTTATTTCTATCTAAACTACTTAATGTCTTGAACGATTTAGCTGAAAATTTGTAAAATAGGAGAGAATGGTGTCCTTATTGACCCTGCAAAATTTTCTTAACGATTGGAACATTTTAATTTTTTAATTTTTTCATTTAATTTTTAATTTTTTATAACCAACCAACTATCGGATTTTGTTAAAAAACTATACAGCAACCCGCCTAGGTGGTATGTACATGTGTGCAAAATTTCAGGTCGATCAGAGAAACGGTGCGACCTGTATCGAAGCAGTAACAGAAAAAAAAAAAAAACCAGACATTCGAGCCATAAGAGTCAAGTGGAGACGCTCGCTCAATGAAGCTAAACTAGGAAAACGCTCAGTTGGACGCGTTGTTGAGCGAGCACCGGTACGTGCAACATGACCCGAGTACGACATTCCCATAAGGCCCACCACACAGTGTAGGCCTAACTGGATATTGACATTGTACACTATATACTATTCCAACATCTTTGCATTGTACTAATTCACGTCATGCCTTCTAAAGTGTATCTTTGTATCTTCACTGCCTCCTTCATTTTTTAACATCATTTTTCGAATTATGATTACCAATAAGTCTTTAAGGTCTTGACCGATTTAGCTGAAAATTTGGAAAATAGGAGAGAATGTTGTACTTATTGACCCTGCAAAATTTCATAACGATCGGAACATTTTTTTTTTTTTTTTTTTTTTTATAACCAACAATCGGATTTTGTTCAAAAACTATACAGCAACCCGCCTAGGTGGTATGTACATGTGTAAAAAATTTCAGGTCGATCAGAGAAACGGTGCGACCTGTATCGAAGCAGTAACAGAAAAAAAAACAAAAAAAAAACAGACATTCGAGCCATAAGAGTCAAGTGGAGACGCTCGCTACGCTCGCTCAATAAAAAAAAGAAGAAATTTCAAGATACCTGACCCATAACAATGAATCACTTGTCACTGGCCCAAAAGAAGTGAAAAACATATGGAAGTAATATTTCAAAAACGTACTTAATAATATGCCTAGGTTACCTGACACTAACCATAACCAAACTCAGGAAGGGGACCCAACAATAGAAATCTTTCAGAACACCAATGAGTAAGGACCCTAAAATTTTGTGAATGGTTTTTAGGCAAAATTTTCCAGAATGTGATTAAACACATTTTTGTGGACAAATTAACCAACAAATTGTCAAAAAAAGTACGCAAAATGGAGCAAAATAAGTCTGATTATACTTTTAATGCAAAATTTCTATTAATTTCAGTCAGTTCTATTGTTTTTCGCGATATTTGTGAAAATCAGCAGTTTTTTCCCCATTTTCCACGCATTTACTTTGTTCTCGAGAAAAAATAGGCCACTAAAACAGCTGCTGAAATACCGGTGACGTCTCACTTCACTTCGTCGTGCAGGGTCGGCAACCGAACAAACTAAGAAGTACCAACATTTGAAACTTAACGGCGGCGAAAAGTGCGGAAAGTTTAAAAATACGTAAAATTTGAAAGAATAGTTAAAAATAATTGCTTTTTTAGACGAAATGGATCCTTTATTTTGGGTTTTTAACTGAAATCAAAGAATTTTTATAACGCGAAATGGAAGACTTTTTATTTGCTATTTTCAGGGTCCCTACCATGAGAAGAAATAGAAGAAATAATAGAAATGCAATTGGCCTACAGATACAAGTAGGCCTACAATCTTGCTAGTGCGATGTTCAGGCGAGACAGGTAAAACGTCGTTGTATCACGATCGTCGTTGTATCCAAATATGAATTAAAACATCAATTTATCGATAGTTGAGATTAACCAATAAACCTAATATTAGAGATGACATCGGGTAGTAAAATTCGGAACCGGTTCCAGCACTCAAATACCGGATAGGCCTACCCAGATCCTTTCACGATGTGTAGAAATACTGTTCCTACTACAAGTTGGTTTCAAGGTCATACCGACTGACTAGGTTCCCGTCAATAAAACAGTCATATTTAGCATCATTTAGTGAAAAAAGTCATTCACGAATTTTCAGGGTCCCTAAAATAAATAAATTGTATTTAGAGTCTACCCACTCAGTTATACAACTGATTTTCAGTGGGGGACAGTAAATCAAAGCGACCAAGCCAACCCTGTAGGCCCCGATACAATCGACGAGTGAGCGATAACCAACCAAAGATCAATATTTTTAATAGGAAATATAGCAATCAGTGGTATGGACAGTGCAAACACCTGCGGATCAATGCCAGAATCAACAAGGTCGATTTAGAACAACTCTGAATTTATATGTGCTTCCTTGCTAGGACGGCTCCAAAGTTACCGTTTACAAACTCCTAAGACACCAACTGATGGACTTAAGTCCAAATCAGAAGTTAAAAAACTTCTGACTTTAACGGGAATCGAACCCTGGACCTTCTGCATTGGAAGCAGATACGCTAACAACAAGACCAACGAGCGGTACTACTTAGTACTTATGAGTCCTATTGTTTTGTCAAATAACTGCAATGATTAGCAGAGGAGTCCAGGCCTATTTGGTGGATGGAGCACAGGCCTAGGCTAAAATCAGAAACATTTGAAAAGCATTTATTTAGTCGCCGTGGCGCCCAGGGTTTTTCAACCCGTGCCTTATACTGTGGTCTTGTTTCAGGGAGCACGAGAAACGAGCACCACGGACACTCCCACTCTCACGGCCACGTCCACTCTGCGCCCGGCAACCTGTCCTCCGTGGCCTGGATGGTGATAATGGGCGACGGACTTCACAACCTGACTGACGGCATGGCTATCGGGGCAGCGTTCGCAGCGAGCCTGCCGGGGGGATTCTCAACCGCAGTAGCCGTCTTCTGTCACGAACTACCCCACGAACTGGGTGAGTTCATTCCACCAAAATTTGTCTGTTTTATGATTTTGTTGAAATTGCGTTTGTTGTAGCTAATGACTTCACGAGTTGTGGACACATTTTTTTACAATTCAATAATATTTTCATTATTGTTATTGAAATTATATCTAATATAGATTATCGTTTGCATCCCTTCCTAGAGGTTATTCTTCTCACGAGTGTGGTTGTGTGCGCAGGTGACTTTGCAGTATTACTCAAGGCGGGCATGTCTCTGAAGGAAGCCATCTTCTACAATGTGCTGTCGTCCTTCTTGTGTCTCATGGGGATGATCGGTGGGGTCATCATCGGCCGGGACGAGGACATAACTCAGTGGGTCTTCGCTCTGGCCGCAGGAATGTTTCTCTACATTGCTCTCGTCGACATGGTGCGTACACTTACTCATCGTTTGTGTTGTAGTTGTAGCTGTAGCATAACTCTACTTAATTGAACTTCGTTCCTTGTTTTCTATTATTTATTTTCCCACAATAAGGCTATTTCAAAATAGCATTTTATTGCATTTACAAATCTGATCATTTACAATTCTGGAGTTTTTTTAATCATTCCACTACTTAAGAACTACTTTGAAACTTTCTAAATACGATAATACAAAATGGTTGTTTGCATAAAGATTTTCTGTGTCCAGATCCCGGAACTAACGAGCAGTCATTCGAAGGAGGGAGGCTCGTTCTACCAGTTCCTCCTGCAGACGCTGGGCCTGGTCACCGGCCTCGGCATAATGCTGCTCATCGCTTCGTACGAACACGACCTCAAGACCTTGTTCACCGACTAACCGCTGCGAGCGAGTTACTATAGTTCCTGTCCTTAGTGTAAACATTCAGTTTTTTATTATTAGTCGAACCAAGTGTGTAGGTTTCTACTTTCTTAAAATGATGGCGTAATCATCATTGAATCCTCGAATCAAGAGCTCATTGCCGTGGGTGATATTTGTGAAACATTTTTATATGTTCCCATTTGCTTTTTAACATAAACCCAAATTTAATTTAATTAAAAGGGTTTAATTTTTTTAACTGAGCTTAGTAAACTTTTTGGGAAAAATCCAATTTTTTACTTGGTTTTTCGGCCCGAGGTTTTCTTTTCTGCGCACAAGAAACTTCCCGTCCGGTATGCTTGTAAATTTTAAAATGTATTTTTAAATTTAAAATAGTTGATTAGGCGGAAGAGAAGTTTTTTATAAAGGTTTAATGATTGAGCTTTGTACTAAAAAGCATTTTTTTCATGACAACCACACATTAAACTATTTTAAAAAATAAAAAATTTTTATAGAGAAAATTTAAAAAATGGTTACGACTTTGCAATGTTAAAAAATAGAAAATCACTTTTGGGGGACAAATAAACGAGGCAACGTATTCCATTAAATAATCTGTATTTAAATTTGCCTTACTTAATTGTACTAGTTATTAAAAATTCCCTGATTTAAAAAGGTTCAAAAAATTTCAGTTTTTAAAATTCACTTTTTTTGCACTAATTAATACGGGGAAAATTAATCACTTTTCTACTTTTTATTCCCAACGTTGCAATGTAAAGAATACTAGTTTTTAAAAAATTTTTTCTGTCGTACTAAATGATTATTTTTTAGAATGAAAGACTGTAGAAGCGGGACCCAGGGGGGATGGGGGGGGGGGGATGTTTGTGCAATTTGTGTGTCAAGGGGAAAAAGACCCCAAAGGTGTATTTGGAAATACTTTTATTTGCTGTACTGCGTAAAAAATAGAAATGGAAAACTAAGTCGTCGCACCTGAACAGCTGTTATATCGCCGTGGGGGTATGTACGTACGTATAGTCCCTTTTTCCCTTTCCAATAACTGAATAGTCTCTTATTTTTTTTAAACCGAATCCTTGCTAAAGTACTTCAATAACACTGTTCCAAGTAGAATGAATCTTTTTTACTGTACTGAAGTATGTACCGGTATTAGACTATCAAGTGAGAAAATGGTGTCTGTTATATCTCGAAACCTGCGAAGTGTTCATATATCTACTGTTCCCAAATAAACTGATCTTTATGTACTGTATGAAGTAGTACCGGTACTTAGACTATCAACGTAGAACGGTCTCTGTTTATTCTTTGTTAAAATTTTAATTTTAAAGCTTCACTTAATTGTGTCGGATAAAAATCGATAGTGTAAAAGGGAATGATTTAATGTAGGCTACTGTATAAACCCAAAACTGGGATTATTGCAAGTGGTGTATCTGTTTCCCATTCAGGGTTAATACGGGTCGGAATAGGTTTTAAAATACGCACCACGTAGGCATTTTTTTCCCACGGGGCGTTGTCGGGTTTTAGAGCAACTCTAGGCCCCGTGCTTATGCAAAGAATTTAAAAATTCATCACCCTTATTTGTATTTTAGTTTTGTGTTTCTTTGTGGGGCGGTGCAAGTCTGACTTTTTGAGATTCGAGCGAGAGCAAAGTACTGCTCGAATCTTGATCTCGAACTGCTTGAAAAAACGAGTCTCGAGACGGTTTGGCTCGAGATGTTTTCAGAATCGCAGTGGATATTTTTACGGTCAGCCGTACGATACCCCCTAACTAGGCCAATAGCTTTAAATTCACGTGCATTTTGGCAGATGGGAGCGCGTCCGAATTTTATCGAAAGGTCGGCGGTCAAATTTTTGTTTTTGGGCAAATGGTCGTTTTTTTTACATTCTATTGGGTCCATGTTTTTTCTGCAAAGATTTTACTACATTCGGCCCCCTCCAAAAACAATTTTAGATGATAAAACGTTTAAAAAGTGTAGGCCCAGGGCCTATTTTAAGGGGAAAGCCCCTTTTCTCTCACCCCGACGTGTAGGTAGGCAGTAAAAAGGACTTTTTTTAAAAAAGAAAAGTTAAAGGGGCTTTGGGAAGGGTTTTTTTTTTATAAAAAAAGCAAAAAAAGGGCGACGAAACCGAAAAAGGGCTTTTTTTAAAAAGCAAAATTAAAGGTCTTGGAAGTTTTTTTTTTTACAAAAAAGCAAAAGGGATGAATTTGACCTAGGCCTATCAAAAAAACTCTCGTTTAAAATAGCGATGTTTTAAAAGGGCTTGATGTTTTTTTTTTTACTAAAAACAAAAAAAAGGGAAAAAAGGGGTTTTCCCCCGCATTTACCCACAAAATTTTTTATGTACGGGCCGTTTCCCCTTTCAAAACCCCCCATCAAAATTTCCATTGGGGGGGGCCGTTTAAAGAAAAAATTTTGCCTTTTAAAATTCTCGCTCACTTAAAAAACCCCTGCTCGAAAACACCCTATTTTCCCTTTTGTTTTTAGTTCATTGTTCTGGGAATAAAACGCATCTTTTGGTTTATCAAACAAACTGGGGTTTACAAGTAGCAGCTCTTTATGTTCCACCCCCTTGTGGGAAAACGACTGAAGTGAAGGCCCGGGGTTTTGATCTGGCTATGGTATCCCAAATACAAATCTGTTTTTGCAAAATCCCCGTAACCCTACTAAAATACATGTTGATAAGTTGATAAAAATTGAAAAGGGGGTTATCGACAGTAAAGAAATGAAATTTGATATTGTGTTGTGCACTCTGAAATTTTATATTGATTTTGTTGGGGCAGTTTATTTATTTACACGATTCTTTTAGTAGATGGTTGTACCCCATGATCAAAAGTTAAAAAAGGGGTCTAAAGATATTTTCCCGTTATCGACCCCCCATGTGAATATTGGGTTCGTTCTGGCGTCGCATATTCACAGCACTATCACTCTCTGACATCATCTAACAGACTGGGGAAACAGGGGGCCCTATTTTACGTAGCTTTTGGGCCCTATTGGACTTTTAAAATGGGCCCGGGCTATTTAATACTAACACAAGATTTGTGTATATTTTGGATTCCCCAAAACGCATAACCTTTGGCAGGCTTTTTTCGGTGTAAAATCGTTAGACCTGTTTTTCTATGGCATAAATGGGCCCAAACCGTCCCCACCTTCCCCCCATTTGTGGGGAGCTTTTTGATTTAGCACTCCTTAGTGTGACTTTTCAAGGTGCCTAATCCGATTTTCCGAGCAATGTCCTTTTAAAAGATTACCCTTGTTTTTTCCTACGCCAAATTTCTTTTACATACTTTTTAAAGGAACTAAACCCAAAATACAAAATTGAACTTTGTACCTATAATTCCTCATTCATTTTTGTTTGATTTGTATCCGTTTTCCAGGTTCTCCCGGGGGGACAACTAAAAAAGAGACAGAATACGGGGCCCCAAGGCCACTTTGAATCATAGAATTAAACCTTCCGGGCTGTACCAAACGAAAGTGTTACGCCCTTTAAATATCCTTATAAGCGAAACCAGGTTTTATCGATCCTGCCGAAAAACTGGCCTCTCCTACCGGTCCCTTTCCCAAAAGGGAAAACCTTTTAAATCAAAAAAAAAATAACTTTTCCCGGGGGTTTCCCACGGCAAAAAATTGGCCTTAGTTTCAAAAAAAAAAAAAAAAACAACCCCAAAAGATGTCCCCCTTTTTTTTAAATTCCGGGGACCCCTTCCAGAAAAGATCTTGTGAAATTTTGGGGGTCCAATTAAACCTTTTAACTTGTAATTTTTTTCCCCACACCAAAGGCTCGCCAACAATTGGGCCATGGCGGTGTTATGTAAAGGGAACGCTTCCGAAAAGTGGATTTGTGGGCAAATTTTATTTCTTCAACTATTAGCGTATTGGGTTGAAAAATGCCCACAATTTTGGGTTTTTTTTGGGGTAGGTTTGTTTAAAATTTTGGATTTTTTTTTTTCCAAAAATTTTGGATTGTTAATATTCAAGCATTTTTTATTTATCCCAGCTCATTTTTATCAAAATTTTTTTGGAAATAAAAAGAACTTTTTTGGGTATAAAAAGAAAAGGGAACCTTAGGTTTTTTTTTCACAACTGAATAATAGTACCGGGTTTTTTAAAAAATAAAACATGTTTTATGATTGGATTCCACGCCAATTTATCAAAATCGATTTAGAGCCTTTAATATTCCCGTCACGGGGTTTGTCCTGAATTTTCATGGGGGTCATTAAATTTTTAAGAACCAAGACCCTTAGGCTCACAGTTCACAATAACTAGATACCGGATTTAAGCAAACACACGGTGGACCGTTCCAGGGCAGCCTTTTAAAAAATCCCCCCCTGATCGATAACTATGCGTGTTTTTCCCCAATAAATAATTCAAAAATCCTTTAAGGTGATGACTGCGTTTCTCCCTCGTTGAAATTTTTCCCTTTTAGCTTAGCTTTTAGAAGTAGCACAGTTAAAAATGACATGGGTTTTTTTTACACCCATAAAAAAAAACGTACTGTATACAGTAAAACAGGCCTACAAATGTATGTATTCGGGGTCGGATCTAAATTCCTATCGAGGAAACTTTCCCTTCACTTTCAGCTGGCCTATTGGGACGGCAACGTGAAATCTCGAAAGGTTTAAAACACTGCTTTAAAATTTGTGCTCTTTTATTTTTCCAACTTTCCAGTGTAAAGTAGGCTTCATGGGGGCAGGTTAATGCACTCAGTGACTATTTTTCATCTTTTTATGGCTTATTTTATTTTTTTTTTATTTAAGTTTTCCCTATTCATTTATAAAAACTGTTTAAAAAGGAGGACAACAAAAATAAATCTAAAAAAATGTTTACAAGGGGACAACAAAAAAATCAATTTTTGAAATAGTTTTTTTGGGCAAAAAATCATAGTTTCCCTTTTCCCAAAAGTGATTTTTCTCCTTTTGGGTAGTTTTAGTAGAGTTTGTAGGCGCTCCCATCTTCGCTGTACGTCACGGAAATGCTGCTAGAAACTCTTTCCACTGCAACTTTCGGGGGGCCGCCTCCCATGATGTCCGTAAGGGCATAAAAGCACCTTTAAGGCGCCAACTAAAAAATATTTAATTTTTAATAATTTTGTTATCAAGAAAAGTCTTGGGTTTGGGGAAAACTACAACTACAAAAGAGAAGTTAAACCCAAAAGCGAATTTAGTTGGATGACGTGCGAGCGAAGTGAAACTTCAATTTCACTGCCCCCCAAAAAATTTACTTGGGTTTTTTTTTTTTTTTTTTGCACGATTTCGGGCCAACGGCATAAGCGACTTATAAAATTGGAGGGGCCCTTGGGTTTTCTCGAACTTGACTTCCAATTTTTTGGGTACAATGAAGAAATTTTCTCATAAAATATCGTATTTTTACATTTTTTTCGATTTTTTGTGAATTTTTTTCGGACATTTGGGCCGATTCCCCAAAAACGGGTAGGCTACAACGTTCATATTTCATGGACTTAAGGAAGGTGATTTATTGCTTTCTAAAAGAAAAAGTTGAAAAAAATCGGAATTTTATGAAATAAAGTTTTTAAAATTAATTTTTTTGTTTTTTTGTGCGATTTTTTCGTGCCTTTTTGGGCAATTCGACCAAACGGGGGGCTACAACGTTCTATTATACATGGACATTAAGGTTATGGTGATGTAGTCCTTTTGAAAAAAAATTTAAAAAAGTTAGCCAGAACCCATAGAAATAAAGCTTTTAATATAATTTTTTTTAGGAAAATACCAATTGCAGATAACAATAAAAAACTTGAAAACAATCACCTCAATGCGTGGGGACAAAAAAAGCCTTGCAAAAGTAAAGTACCCCAGCAAACAAAAACTTTAAAAGCTCACCCATCAACCGGGGGGGATTTTAGCGTTTTCCTAGTTACCGAAAACATTGTTTACAAAATTTAAAATCGGAAAATTTCAAGTTTTTTTTGAAGGTGATGAAGTCCCTACAGAAATTTTGGGTAGGTGCTTTATGTCAATTTTTTTTTTTTTTTTATTAAAATTTTTAAAAAATTAAAACTAGTCTTCTTGGGGCCCCTTTGGAATTTAAATTTAAAAGGTTTTTCCGGTATTTTATAATAGAAATTTTCAAAATTTAATACTACTATTCTGATTTTACAAATTCAACGTGTTATTTTAAGATCACTAAAATTTTCCAGAAGCTAATTATTGAAAAAGTAATTACTTTGGGGTTAACAAAAATTACAGCAAAAGATACTGTGTTTTAAAATAAAAAATACAATTGAATGCAATTTTATATTGTATTTTTTCATTCCAGTGTTATGTTTTTACATTGATTTTTTTAAAATTAAAATTATTTGGGGTTTTTTATTTTTTTTAGTTTCTTTCGGGTTTGGGGGATAGATTTTAAATTTTGATTATGAAAAAATACCATACTTTCATGGTCGTTTTTTTTTCCCCCTTTTTTAAATTAAACCCCCAAAAATTTTTAAAAAAATAAATTAAAAAATTATTTTGAAATTTTTTAAAAAACCAAAATTTTTTTATACCCGACCCCAAAAAATTAAAAAATTTCCTTGTAATTGCCTTTAAATTTTCTATTTTATTTTTTTTGTTTTACTAAATTTAAAATTTTTTTTTTAAAAAAATTTTTTATTGATCTTTGCCTATAAATGCATTTTAAAAAATTTTTCCCTTAAAAAATTTAATCTTTTTTATTTTGGGAAATTGGTTTAATTTTTAAAAACCCCGTCTAAGGGTTTACAATTTGGGGTTACGTACGCTTATTGTAGTACAGTTTGTTTGTTTCCAGTTTTCTAAATTTACAAGGTTTGGGAAAACCCAATTTTGGGGGGGAATTTTTTTTCTTTGAACCCGCGATGGGGGGGCCCCTTTTTTACTTTTGGTTTGGGAATTCTTGTTTATGTTGAACCCCTGGAAAAAATTTTCTCCCTTTTAAAATTTGTTTTTTTGAATTTTTGAATTTTAAAGCTTTTTTTTGAAACCGGGGGGGAAGGAAAAGGGTCTGTTAAAATTTAAAAAACGGCCCTAAAACAGGGGGTTTTGTCCCCACCAAAGGGGGGGGGGCCCCCTCTTTTTGGGGACGGGTTTCCCCATATGAAGGTTAAAAAAAATTTTTTAATTTAAACCCTGTGGAAATTTTTCTTTTTCTCCCTAAACCCCAATTTTTTATTGTTTTTTTTTTTGCTTTTTAAATTTTTTTAAAACCCCACATAAAGGAGAAAGGTTTTATTTTAAAAAAAATTTAAAAGGGGTTTTTTTCAGGGGGAAATTTTTTTTTCCCCCCCGGGTTTTTTTTATTTTTTTCCCCCCCAAACCAAATTTTCTCAAGGGGAAAAAAATACAAATAAGAGGGCCCCGGGGGGGGGAAGGGGACTTTCCCAATAACCCAGAACCAATTTTTCCTTTCCGTTGCCACCCCTTTTTTTTTTTTAATTTATCCCTCAAGGTTACATATTTTTTTTATTTAAAGGGTTTGGGGGGGGAACAGGTTGCCAACGGCTCGGAAAAATTTTTTCAATTTTTTTTGCCCAATGCCCCTTTTTTCATTCCGGGGCCCGGAAAAAAATAAAAAAAAAAACGGGGGTTTATAGATCTTTTTCCTAAACCCCCCGAAAAACCCCCAAAAAAAGGGGTTTTTAAAAAGGGGGGCCCCCTTTCTTTCCATTAAAAGGGTTATTTTTTTCAAATTTTTTTTTTTTTTAAAGGGGCAGTCCCAGTAAAGCAAATCAACAGCATGCAGGGGAAAGACACGCTAAAAAAAAAGGGGGGGTGGGCCCTTTTTGCCTTCTTGTTCGAAACCCCCCAACTTTTTTTGAAGGGGGTTGTTTTTTCAAGTATAAACCCCAAAAAACCCCCGTATCAGAATCGGTTCGCTCCCAAAAGGGGAAAAAAAATTTGCCACCCATGGGGAAAAAATTCAAAATAAAATTTTTTGGGTGATTTTTTCCCCCCTGTTGGGCAAAAATAAAAGGTTTTCGGGTCGCAAACCAACCGAAAAGTCCCCCAAAAAAATTTTTTCCCCTTCCGGGTTTTTTTTTTTTCCGTACCTGTCTGTTGGGCCCCAATCCAAAAGAAAAAAGTTTTCCCGGGACACCGGAACCGTAATTTCCCCGGGGGGGGGGGGGTGGGGGGGGCCCTTTTTTTGGAAGGGGCGAGAGCCCAACGGGAACCACCTACCTTGTTTTCTAACCGAGGGGGGTTGGGGGGGCATGGTTCTTGGGCGGCCACAGCTGTGCCGGAACGGCGGGTTTTTTTTGGCCCCAACCACACCGGGGTCGCTTTAGGGGTTTTTCTTTTGTTTGGGCTTTTGAAAATTTTTTTGCAAAAAACCTTTTAATCTTTTAAAAAAACGTTTCCAACAAAAAATTTTTTTTAGGGGGGGGAAAAAAAGCCCGCGTTTAAAAAATAAGTATATTCATAAAAATTTTTTTTAAATGGGGGGAAAAAAAATAAAAAGGGGATTGGGAAAAGAAAACTTTTGGGTTTTTAGAGGGGGAAAGCCTGTAAAAGGGGGGGTCCTAAAGTCCCGCAGGGGTTTGATGGAAAAGGTTTAAGGGAAAAACCCCAAAGGCCCGACTGTCCCCAAATTTTTCTCATTTTCCCCGTGGGGTTGCTCCCCACCCCATTTTAAATACGACGGGGGGGGAAACCCAAAAACCTTTTTGGCGGGAAAACATACTTTTTAAATTTTCGCTCACGGGAGTAAAAAAATCTAAATTTTTTTTAATTTTAAAGCAAAAAAAAAAAATTTTTAAAAATAATTTTCCTCCTTTTGGGTAATTAAAAAGCTAAAATTTTTAAAGGGACTTTTTGGCGTTCTTTATTTCCCGTTTTTTTAAAAAAAACAATTATGGGTGGCAGCCTATTAATTTTTATGGAAATTTTAATTTTAAAGTAAGGAAAAAAAATCTTTAAATAACCCCTTTCCAATTAAAATAAAAAAGGTTAC